>JAQIXC010000637.1:0-22225 GCA_034697605.1 Metabelba pulverosa | reverse complement strand
GAGAGTGCGAGAGAGAGAGAGAGAGAGAGAGAGAGAGAGAGAGAGAGAGAGAGAGAGAGAGAGAGAGAGAGAGAGAGAGAGCGAGAGAGAGAGAGAGAGAGAGATCCCTTATTCGCTTATTCTTATTGCCTGTTGTTATAGAAGAAAATGATATAATTTTGTGGAATATATAAAACAAAACGTTGAGATGAGAGCAATAAACTTAAATTATTAGCGTTGAGAACACAAATGATTAGGAGTGGGACTATCGCTATAAATAGTCTGTCCGACACTCGCCATAAAAATCACATGCATTTCAATATTATTACTACAAGTCTTGTGTTAGCCATTACATGCTGGCCATTGAAAGCACTTCGGCAGTAGGCTGGGAGAGAGAGAGAGAGAGAAAGAGAGAGAGAGAGAGAGAGAGAGAGAGAGAGAGAGAGAGAGAGAGTTGGAGAGGGAGAGCAAAATCATACATAATTTTATGTGTGATTTAAGACTAACATTAAAGTGAGTCCGAGTCGGACGTGAGTGAGAGTGAGAGCGCGTTATGAGTATGTATTGCATGCGATTCGGCATTATTTTGATAAATCTGTGCTCATCTCTGATCGGTCCCAATGAGAAATCACAAGAGACTTCAAAATTCAAACACTGATTATTAGGTCCGCAGAAGAAATCACTGCATTTCTCACTTAATACTACATTCGGCGCCAACGGAACGGACTCTATGGTTCAGAGATGTACATAATGTTGTAGTCATCGCTAGTTATGACTGCATAGAAACCATCAGAAGAGGTCATTAGACATAAAATGTTAATCAGATTATTTAAGCACATTAATTAAAATTAGGATTTTTAAAATATACAAAACAGTTTTGAAACTAATATACTAAGAGAGAAGCCACACAAAAATGTTTTATATAAATAAAGCAAAAAATTCAATTCAATTCGAGCATGAATTGTATCAATAAAATTACAATTACCAAGAAGAATTCAAATGCAATAATAGCTGATGCATCAGATGGACACACAACACAAAACAGGAGTGCTTGTGTATGAGCAAGGGCGAAAACTTCGAAATAATTTGCCATTCATGCAAACATTATATCAAAACCCGGGCGCAAATATGGTTCGGGTGCTGCGGATGCAAGTGCCGTCTCTATGGAGATCGAAATGCGTGCAAATGTATGAGAAGTAGAGTATTATATTCGGAATCATAACTATTATAATACGCTATCATTTGAGGCGAACTGACCGCCGAAACAATTACTCCATTCTTCTCCTCAATCGCTCGAAAAGTTTTCCAATCTTTGCCTCTCTTTCTATCGTTCGCTACAAATGACCAAAAAATGCACACATAGTGTGTATATACAGTGCAGAGAGCACTCGTAGGTGCCGTTCCCTTTTCCTATTTAGATTCGACTATTTCTTTGCATTCGAATGAGTCTTGAGCTGAATATTAGCCAAAAGGAATGGAAGGCCAGTCAGAGATTGAATTGAATTTTTGCTATTTAATGCAAAACATTAAATCTCTGAATATATATTAAGTAAATTTGTTTTTCCTTTATTTTCTCCTTTTCTTTATACTGTACAGCACAGTATAATATCACTGAGTGCCTCTCTTAAAATAAGAGCAAAAAAGTAGGAATATAAATAAGCAAAACACGAATGAATTAATAATGCATTTGTTCATTGAAATACACTGAGAGTTGAATAATAAAATTTGTTTCCTCTGCTTAAACAAGTAGAAAACTATCAAGTAGTTGAGTTTTGTGTTTGCTTTTTGCTTGCTCATTTCTCCATTAATCAGTTTTTAATGCATACGAAAAAATCATAGCAAAAAATAAGAATGTTATTCATTGGAGAAAATAAGTTTAATCTATACAGTATTATGTCGATATATGTGCGTCAATGGCGGCTATGGCGGCATCCATTGGATGCGTCCGAATCTCACATCAAAATCATTACTTTAATCGCCAAATATTACGATTGGCTCTTAATTCAAAAATCTATACAGTATAAAAATATTATGTTTGTTTAATATTTTTGAGCCTATCTAGTATAAATAAATAAAATTTATATAATTTAAGCAATTTGTCAACTGGGCAAATTTTATCAACAGGTTATGTGTCGTTTAATTTAATCCATTAAAGCGAAGATTTAATAAAAAAAATACACAGTTTTTAAACAAAAAAAGAAAAAACATAAACAAAAATAATGGCAAAAATTTCCGTAAATATTCTCCGCGACACGACTAACTTGGCAGGAACAAAATAGAAAGTAAAATAAAACTCATGTTTAAAATGATCAGGTGGCTATAAAAGCGGAGTTATGTGCTGGTCATGAGCGGGGAATCGGAGGCCTAATCTGAAAAACCAACAAAACGTATGTATAGTTTGAACGGCTTTTTCGTGTGTCTGTCGTAAAATCGAAATTTATATACATTTTAGTGTTTGTCGACTGAAATGGTGAGACAAACGACTCGTATATACAACTGAATCATAATTTTTTGTGAATAACAAATTTTGATGACTTTTTCGCGCAACTGTATGTATGTCTGTCTGTGCTTCTCCTCAATCAGATTTGTCGGCACAGAGAGAGCGAACACGGCTTCGGATTCGATATAAATTGTGATTTTGGGGCTAAAATGGCTCTTAACGTGATTTATATGTTGTGAATACGGCTGGAGTAGCGCGCGTAGGGCTAACTGCGCGCTGAGCCCATGCATTTCGCACAGGAGTTCGCTTTCGAGTATGAGTTTGTGTTCTTAATATTCTTTATCGTTTTGGAGCGCAAAATGTTTTTCATAATGCAGTCAAATGTTAGGCGAAATCGAGTCGAAAGTCTCGACTCCGACTCCGACTACCACTACGACTACGACCAGTGCTTTATTAGATCAATGATCCGCTGCTATGGACTGCAACGACAAGTGCTCTGCAGTTGGAGAGAGAGAGAGAGAGAGAGAGAGTACCCGAGACTGAACATCGACGGCGAAAGAGAGAACAAAAAATAACATAATATTTCAGTCGAAACATAAATCTTATTATAAAATTACAATACATTAGTCTCAATGTGCGCTCATTTCGATGTGTTTTCTGCGCCAATGACTACAACAATAGCAAAACAAAAACTGATTGAAACCCAATCGTCAAGAAGTAACATAAAAAACATAAATAATATCTTATTATATATTATACGACTAATATATCGCCGGCAATAAGAATAATCTATACGATTCGTACCGACCGTTTCGGAATAGACCGCTAACCCAAAGCGCTCCGGAAATCGCGAATTAAATAATTAGTACAAAATTGCAAATAAAAGACAAAATTAATTGCGAAACACAATTAGGAGACAAACGGTTTTCGATTTGATTAGCTGTGGAGTCATAGGAGACGTTAAAACTTAATTAACACAAAAAATCTTTCAACGCATTCGACGGCATTTCGCTATTTAATGCCGTATTGATTGAACGCAAAAACTAAATCTAAAGTAAATAAAAAACAAGAAAATCCTCAGAAATAAAATTAAGATTTTCATATAAAAAATCTACACAGTATTATACAAAATATATTACACTATATATCGCATTATATTTATTCAGTTAATGTTATATATTTTTCGGTTTATTTAGTTGTCCCGGCGTATTGGCACAGGCTCGTTTTAATATCAAGTATATTATAGCTATTTATTTCTTTTAAATGCATTTAATGTATTTTTCGCAATTCAGTTGAATTAATAAATGCGTTTCAACTGAGTTTGACATAAGAAAAATGTTATGTTTCGAGCGATTAAAATATTTGTGTTTATCTTACATACTGTATAAGTTATAAAAAAAAGTTATACGAATTTGAAACCTATTGGCGCACAATATATCAAAAGCAATCTGTTTTCATGCATTTCAATAGTCATTAAATCGATTGGCTATTTATATACTGTATATAAGGTATATGAGTCCAAAATATATAGTGGGTTTGCATTAAAGTTTAGACTCAATTAAAACCGAAAAACTTTTATTCCGACTTAAAGCGAAATTATTACTAATCATTAGATTAATTTTCTCATGAATTTTCAGATGTAATCGTCGCTTAAACTCTATTTCAAAATCTATGGCCAACTAATGATTCGCTCATTCGGTTGTCGTGTAAAACAAGTTTCGAAATATTTCTTATTTCGATTTTTAACAACAAATCGAAAAACATTTTGTATATATTGATGTCAATTAATAATCAAAAGAACAGTATATCAATATATATTATAAATATTAAAACATTGTAATTTTTACGCTTTTATCAATTGAATAAATATTAGGAATAATTTTGTTTTCAATTAATTTCTATGTATTTATGTAAAACCTAAATTCGAAATTAATTCTTACCTTTAATGTTGAAATCGTTTGCAATTGTGATTGTCATGCATTCAGTGGGAAAACTGTCGATTCAATTAACATGAGTCTCGAGTTTGTCTTCAATGCGTCGATTTGGTTGACAACAGATTGAGTTATAGTTTTGTATTCAGTTTATGAATATTTAAAAGTTATGCTGAATAACAGTTTCGGAAAATTTGAATTCAGATCTGAAATTCTAATCAGTTTCACAATAAAAGTTTGATGTATTGATTGGAAAAACGATACACCGATTAAAAGTCAAATAAACTTCTCAACAAAATATAGGGATATTCGCGCTCTTCGAGTGATGAGAAAAACGGGTGTTTTTCAGTCAAATTGATTGAAATATTTGTATTTAATATTACAGTGTATTCGCGTTGAGATGATTAATAAAACGACTTTTTTCTCACTGTTCGAGTCGTTTCACTCTTTCACTATCTGTTTGTAAAAAACTTGATTTTAAAAGCCGTTTTCAAAAACAGATTTCTTGTAATGAAAGAGTTTTCTTCAAATTAATCGCTTTTTTATTATTCTCTATCAAACAGTTTATCAATTTATGTGTTCGTCAGTCACTTCACTCATTCGGATGTACTTTAATTATACGAATTTATCGTCAAAAACGCTTTTCACACCATTCGAGAGTTGGCTAAGAAATTATAGTCCAATATATCATCAAATCTGTAAATGAGTTAAAAAAAATAGGAATTAATTAATAATTGAAAAGAATTTTATGGGAAAAAAGACATTCATTAAACGGAAATTATCACAAAGAAATATAGAAAGAATAATTTACACAAATTAAAACTGAATAATTTGTGCAAATATTTAAACAAAACCAAATTATGCAAATTTAAATTGTTTATAAAAAGAAGTAAAATTTTTAAAACAAAATAGTAAAATAACAATTATTTTGCATAAAATCTAAATATTTGCATAACACAATATACGTTATCAAAACAAAATAAATGGATAGAAATAAAATATCATTTTACTTTAAAATGTTATTTGATATAAAAACGAATAGAAATTAAACAAACATAAGCTTCAAAACTATTAGAACCTAACCTAACCAAAATTAGATTTTTATATTTATTCTAAACGCGAAAAAAATAAATTCAGAAATTAAAGTAAATAAAAATATTTTGTGTCGACGATATGTTTTGGCAAAAGCAGTCGAATAGCATTAAAAAGTCGAATAGAGAGCGAAAAATGTCACACAAATCGTGTTTGCAGTGGACAGTAAGTCGTGGGGAGAGAGGGAGAGAGAGAGAGAGAGAGAGAGAGAGAGAGAGAGAGAGAGAGAGAGAGAGAGAGAGAGTCGGGGAAAAAGTTGTCCAATTAATTTCAAACCCGAGGCCATATGAAAAGCGAGAACTCGAGCAAAAAATTTCTGTTTATATGATAATAATGTTCACAATCAGAGAGAATGAGAGGACTGAGAGGAGGACTGACGGATCGGGAGATAGTAAGTGAAAAAATAGAAGTCAAGAGAAAGAAATTATTGAAAAATACGACACATACTAGAAAATTCGCGAAGAAACTGAAATGTATAAAAGAATCGTAAAATTATTTAGTTAGTTGCATTCGCACCAGTACTGCAAAAAAGATATGCGGATACGTGTGCTCTTTGTGTGAGTGTATGGCAGACACATCATAGAGCACTCGGTTCGCAAATATCTAAAAACGCGTTTTGCCATCAAATCGAGTAAAAGCATTGGTAACTAACAGACAAAAAAATATGTGAAACACAGAAAAAATACATAAATTCTATTCTATATATACTGTGTATATGTATACGAAATAATAATTCACTTTATGCCTATCTATCCGCTCTAACCTCCAGTCCCTCCTATTTTGATTTAGTGATGGCTTTTAACGTTTTTAACTTTTAAACTCTACGCTCATTGCACTACCATTTCTATCTACCGGCGCTGCAGCAGTAGATATGCATTTAGACTTTTTTAGACTCAATCTATAGGTAAGTGCCTTCCCTTTCCTACTCGAGTTAGACATACCTGCTATTTAATGCAAATCAGTCGTCTCTCCCTCCCTGTGCTCTCTCTCCCTTCCCGTGCACTCTCTCACCGGCATTCGCCAGACTATCTGTGCCGAAACGGACATTACATTTGAAGATAGAATTACAAGTGAAACTGCCTTGCAACATTTCGATAGGCAGTGCCATTCCGTGCCCCTCGCTCTCGAGGCGAAGCCAACTCTCGTTTTGCATATTAACTCTCCTGCCATTCCTCATCTCCTGCTCGGCTTTAGGTGCTGTCATGTCGTGCGCGAAAACATTCCGACACTCGAAAAGCGTGCAGTCATTCAAATTAGATGCAAAACAACACTATAGCCACTAAAACGTCTATAAGCGCTCAGAAGTAGCCTTGAGTTTGATTTATACCGAAAACAGCGAGAAATTCAAACATTTTTTTATTATTTCATTTTCGTTGGTCTCGTTCCCGAACCCATCGAACGGAAGAACATAAATAATTGTTTGTGTTTAGTATGTTTAGAGAGTGTGTACTAATCGCTAAACACAAACAAAATTCCAAAAATATATATAAAAATTAAGCTTTTATTTCATGAATGTTAAAAAACAGATATGTATACAGAAAAAGTTCTGTCCCCAAAAACAGACAACTCATTCATTAAACATTTATTAGGTGTAGTTTATATGCAGCACTCAACTAGGTATTTTTCATCTCGCTCAAGTTTGAAAAATATTTTTGCTGATAATTCCATAATAGCGAGCAAATTAATCAAAATACTTTTTTATTATTATTTTGTTGTTTGAAAATTCTGTGCATAAAATGTTTGAAATATATTCATTCAAATCTATCAACAAAATCAAACGCCGAAAAAACGTTATTAATTTGATTATTATTATTCAAAATAACTTTTTATTTGCATTTAAATGGCAATTAAACTAAAACTTTTTTGATTGAGTGCTCAAACAAACAGATGCGCAAAAAATGATTGAAATACTAACTTCAAGATTAAATAACTTATTTAAATTAAAATAACAAAAATTGACTAATTTTCTCGATTATAATATTTGCATTTTTCTACTTTACTAACTCACTCCACGTCATACAACTAATGCCAAAATAGAACTTAATGCGTTTTGTGCATGCCTATTTTTTAATGATTTGCAAAAAAAATTACCAATTAAATTTTTTATTATACACATTAAAAATAAAAATATTAAATTTAATTTTAATTTTAACCATTTATATTCTGCTGTATTTAAAAATTAAACCTAAATTTAAAAATTTCTCAAATTAACATCAAATTAATTCAAACAATAAAAATAAACTAGCAATAAAAATGGCAATAATAAAAATTAGAAACAATTGAGCATGGGCCATTTTGGCAGCAACTGTATAGTCGGCACATCGTCTGAATTGCGCAGATTTTTCGCTAATTTTTGCTGAAAAAACATTAATTAGAAGACAAATAGTTTTGCGTTCATTTGTCAGGCAGTGGTTGAGTAAGTTTTTGTCATAAATATAACGAAAGAATATTAACTAAAACTCAAACAACAATTAAAATATTAATGTCTATATTATTTGTGCCGACCCTCTGCCAGCCCTTCTCGGCTACAGCCAAACACACAAACGCGACAATTACACAGAAAAAAGACAAACATTTTAATTTTAACCATTTTATTGTCATGTATATTTTATATCCGAAATTTAGTATTTATTTATACAAAAACAATTTTCTATACTTAGGTAGAATTTATTTCTTAACCTTTCTCGGTTATAACAATTAGACATGAAAAAACAACATCGTAAAAAAATATGATTTAAAAATGTAATCTAGACTAATTTTGTAAAATTTGAGCAAAAATGCGAATTCGGGGCAAACAAAACAGCAGCGAATCGTTTGCTATGCATATCAGCATCCGTTTAATGATAGCAACCAAATGATTCGTTTATGTAAATCAAGTGTTTATTAGTGTTTTTGTGTGCATTCGTATAAATATAATTGCGTTCCGTATCTCACTTAACCGGATAATACGCTTTACTCCACTATATATTAATTACAATTCTCTCTCTCTTTTCATCTAAATTAAGCAAAAAGTTTTGTGCATTTTTTCAGCAGTCGAATGATTAATGATTAAGTCATTGCAATTGTATTCTTCGTAATTAACATCAAATTTGATAATTGTTTGTCTGATTGTATGAACAATGCAATCGACACAACAACAAGAAAAACATAACTGAATACTAGAAAAACATTTCTATATTTTAAGAAAAGAAAAATATAAATAAATTTAAAATATATCTTCGTTTTGTCAAAAGGCTTTCAACTCTTCACTCTTTAAACATAATTGTAATTTAGATAACATGCTTAAATTTTCTTGTTTTCATAATAAGCACGGTGAAATAAATCTTCTCTTATTCTTTTTTGTTAACCTTTTCAAAAGCAATAAATTTTCCCGAAAACCAACTGAAGAACAAATTCAAATAAATTGTTATTTAATTTTTGCTAATTTTTATTATTTTCTTTTAAACTTAATTTAGAAAACGACTTATTTCTTGATTATCAAACACTACGCTATATATTAGATAACATAAAAGTTAATTATAGAGTGTTTTTTTGATTGAAAATTCAATTATGTTTTTATACACTGTATAACTCATTTCGCACTAAATCGATAAGTTTTTTAATTAAATATTGAATTCTTTTATCAAACCTTAAATTGGGAAAAATGCGAAAAAATTAGTTTTTGATTTATTTAATTTGAATTTTAAACCCATTCTCACTAATGACCGGTTCGTGTGTTTCGTATAAAACGTTAGACTCAGTTAGGGTTTGAGGGGTACGGGTGGTCGACCAGACCAGCGCACACACGTAGGTTTACTGCTAGTTATGCGCTCAACTCTTTCAATTAAATTATAATTTTAGCGCAAAACTAAAATTGTTTTAACAATATTTGCATTTAAGCAATAAATAAAATTAAAGTTTTTATTAATTGCAAAATAGTTTTTACCTCAAACTGAACAACAAATGCCGACTCTATTCAGCAGTGAGTTTCGTGTCGTACGGAAAGATTACTGCCATCTCTCGTATACACCTCTAAGTATTAATAACTTTTTGCAAATGCTTATCAAAACTTTTTGTTATTTATTTAATCGATTTCTATTAATATATTTTTAAAAAATATTTTTAGTTTATAAATATAATATAAAAATAATTAACAATAATAAAATTTATTACATTTAATATAAAATTTTAATCAGTTTGTTAATTTAAATGTTTAATATAAACGCTTATAATGTTTGGCAAAACAATTATTGCAAATAGTATTTTAGCTTAAATAGCAGTTAGCATTACATCCTGTAAAGTAGATAAATTGCAATTTTAAAAACTATGTAAATTTTAGTATAAATATTTTTAAATAAAATATTGAGTAAATTAATAAAAATCTTAAAATATAATAGATAATAATATAATCTTATAATAAATACAAAGCAATATAGTCTAAAAATCCGGATTCGCCTATAATTGGTTTACAATCAACAAAATATGCAATTATTTATTGTTAATGTATTTGAAACCATAAATACATTTCAAAAGTTTAATAAAAGTAATAATTATTATTACGATTTAAACGGAATAGATATAAATGTTTTCAAATACCAAATAAATTATAGTTCGATTTTAAAGTCAAATTCCTATTAATGTCTAATTCAAATACACAGTATATTATTCGAAGTCATGTTTGACTACTATCTGTATTATCACATTTATCTAATATTAATCAAAACATTTAATATCAATATTTTAGGCCTATCTCTGTTTAAACTCAAATCTTATTTTAAATTAAAGTTAAAATTCAGTATATCTTAAATTTTAAACATTGTATTCAATTAAATACAAATCTTATAATTAGATTTTGTCACGAACTATCCAAAATCTTTAGTTTAAAGTTGAACTTCAATTTTAGATTCTTATTTTGGCATTTAATTAATTTATTAAATACTCATGTAATTGTTTACCCTATATGAAAACTAGCAAATACTACAATTTAATTTACGCAATATAAAAAATATACAAATTTATACATAAAATTAAAAATGTTTTAAATAGAAAAGGTTGCTAAATAGTATTGATTGTTAAATAAATATAACGTTCTATACTATAGAATTTATAGTATAAAACGTAATAATTAATGTAAAATAATATCGAATAATATTAAATTTAAAGAAACAATTTATTTGCAAATCAAATAATTCAATTCAAACATATTTAACATTCAATTCCATCTCAAATGCAAAGAAGAGAAAAGCGTTTTATATAATAAATAATATAAGTATAAAAAAGTTTGAGTAAATTCTATCGGTTTTGCAGATGAAATGAGGCGTAAAAATAGATGACTTTCGACGAGTTGTGGCGAAGAGATTGGGAGAAGAGCTGACAATTTGGGAGATATTATCGACGAATGAGAAAACGTTTGCATATTATAAGAGTTTGCAATCGCCTTCGAACGTCATTTTTCATATCAAATATACGTTTTATTTCAAATATAAATAAAATTCTTATTTTGAAGAATAAGAGATGAAAATGCAATTCAGAAGTTCATAGATTCCGATCGAAATGACCTCAAAAATCGCATCGTTTTATGAATGGTATGAATATATCGAAATGTATCGCAAACTACAAACTACTGGCGTAACCGAGACTTCCGTTTTGACACAAAAAATATGTGATATGTGTTCATCACATGTATGCGAGTGAAGGCGCAGTCATACCATCCATACCATCCATCATAAACGGGTCATCCATTACATCGTCTCTCTCCTCACTCTTACCCACAAACTCTCTCTCTCTCTCTCTCTCTCTCTCTCTCTCTCTCTCTCTCTCTCTCTCTCTCTCTCTCTCTCTCCACATTTTAATGTTTTATGCTATCAATACTATTCGCATACAAACAACTTTCGAATAAAATACTAAAATTTTTCTTAAATAATCAGTAATTATTATTTTATACAAATTTTACCAATTATTTTAATTAATATTTGCGTTAAAGTACTTAAGGTGTAATAATTCAAGTTATAATTTTAGAGCTTGTTATAGAATAATTATTCTAGTTAATTCAATTATGTTAGCAAATTCAGCTAGTCATTATATTTGATATTTAAAATGCAGTAAATTTTATCAAACAAATATAATTTACAATGCTTAATTAAAATGTAACAAATTGCTAATTAAGTTCGTTAAAAAATTGTCAAAACAAAATTTTAATTATTTTAATAGTTTGGTTAACAAACAATAAATTTAAAACTTGAGCTAAAATGTCATTTTTATCGATAGGAGTCGGTGTCTGAAGGCTGTCTGTGTGTCGGTCCGATGATAGGACCCGAAAACTCGTGCCTATGATAACCATTTTTGACAGAATACTAATAATTTTCAAACTATTTTTATTGATGATATTATTGGGAATACTACCAAAAAATGTAGTGAAGAATAACAAAAACAAAAATCTAAATAATTGGTCGTTATATGGAATGAATTCATATCTATTACTATGTATTGAATTCTATTGTTATTTCAATATAACATTAAATTAACATCGTTATATCATAGAATGTCCAAGTACAAATACATTATAAAATTGCATAGTAGATTGTAATATTAAAAGAAAGCAGCAATGTTATGCATGAAAAGCAATTTGCTTAGCGCGAGAGACAAAGACAGAGAGGAACGGGAGGAATGGGAGGCATCGGAGAAAGTATGTGAACTATACGAAGAAATTAGTGTTTGAATGCAAAACGAAATTCAATAACATTTTCACAGCTATTGTCAGAACAAAAGCGAATGAATGCGAAAGAAAATATGTATTTATAAGTTAAGGCATAACTCAAAACCTTAGTTAATGTTGTTTTTGAAGCGGATTTCGGCTCTCGACTACATTTATACAAAGTTTGCTTTTGCTGGCAATGAGTGAGTGAGTGAGTGAGAGCACCCGATTAGTGGTTGTATGCATGCATGAGTGCCGGTAATTGTGCGCTGGGAGGGAGGGAGGGAGAGAGAGAGAGAGAGAGAGAGAGAGAGAGAGATAGAGAGAGAGAGAGAGAGAGAGAGCTGAGGAGAGTTTACTGACGATTTGTATTAAATAGTTTATACAATAATTGTCAGAATCGAGTCTGAAATGAAAGGCATATACAGTGTACAGTATATACATCTCCGGCGCATCTCTTTTGTCAGTTTAGCGAAAAACTTATTTACCGCTCATATGAATATAGCGATGCATTTATGCGTTTCTAATATTCATAATACAGTATAAATTTAATAGAAGAAAACTGAACAACATTTCTATCCAAATAACTACAAAGTATAGAGTTTATCAAAATGAGTGCCAATTGTGTTGGCATTTGTTATCTCGTAGTTTATTATGTAATGTTTATTGCTCTTTTCTATCATGCATATTACATACAAACGTAATTTAGTACTATTTTCTCTGCTGAAAATATTAAGCATAGAATTGGATATAATACTTGAATTAATTTTTAGGCATAATTTTTTTTAACTTGTCCTTTATAATCAATTAATTGATACTCCGACTCATTAATTCATATACACTGTCGCTTTTCTCCCATCACTAAACTTACTATTTTAATTTGTTTTTAAATCATATTTTCGTTATCCCTATGCTTAATATATTCGTTATCTAACTTAAAATAAAACGAAAAAATAATAAGAACTATATATTTTCATTAAAATTAGCGTTCTACTATAATGCAATTAATATACCTTATGTATTCTTAGAATTTTTATTCCGCAACAAATTATGAAAAAATTAATTTATAATATATATTGAGTTTCTATAAATTCTCATTATATAAAGAACAAAAATGATTAATGAATTTGTTTAGAATAAAATAAAATCTCATTTTGTTTTCGCATATTTTGTTTTCATTCAAATTCACGTTAACCACTAAATAGAGAACAAAAGAATATATAAATTGTGGGATAGCTCTGAAAGTTTGTCTTTCAGGAGAAAAAGTATTTGCAGAAAAAAATTAATATAATTTCAAAATTAAAATATAAGAAAAAAAAAATAATAATCTTAATTAACATAAAACTAATCACTAATTCAGGAGAAAAAATATAAATTGCAATTAGAAAATTAATTCGAATTTCAAAAAATATATTTAAACATGAGTTTCGGACAAATTTCTCAGATTTACTAAATGCACTGCGAGTTAGGTGTGTCCACTATAATGAGACTCTCCTGTGTGTGTGAGCCGGAGAGCACAGAAAGATAAAAATATTTATATATATTTATACATATATATGAGTGAATATATATACAAAGTGAAGTCACCTGCAAATAAATGCGAACCAATCGCTATGCGCTTAATATATACATGGTATTCTCAGCTATTCTCTAATGCATTGCTATTTCATAACTTAATAGCATTCGGAGGAAAATAACATAAAGAAAAGCATTAATCAGTAGTAGAAAAGTCTTTAAAAATCAAAAATAAAACTTTGAATTCGATTTGATTGCCTAAAACTTTTTTGACTACGAATTACTTATCCCTAAAAACTAGCATACTAAAATGTGGGCAAGATGGCATTGATAGAAGGCATGGGAGAGAGGAGCAGAGGCTGAGCTATCTTTTGCCCTCCGAAAGCCGAAATATATTTTTAATATATAATTGCACAGCTGCATTTTGCAATTCTAAATTTTTTCGATTCAAATTTGAATTTTGTTATACATTTCTATATATATTTCGATTTTGATTGCGAATCGCAATGCGTTTTCGGTGTATTGAAGCGCATGTGTTAGTCTGATTGTGTACAGTATAAATAAAATACATAATTAAATGTAAATGCGCTGTTAAGGAGAACTACTTATAAATAAGGGTAGCAATTATAGGGTGGTGCTTTGCTCCATGTGCGCCCCTCTCCCTCTCGTTCCCTCTCGTTCCCTCTCCCGTCCCTCTCCCGTACGCTCTCTGTGCGCCTGTTTCGGGGCTACGACTGGAATACGATTTTCTCCGACTATTATCGTATATCATATATCTATTGAGAGAGCGAAGAGAGTAATAGATGGGATAAAACCTGCAGAAAAATTACTTAAGTTATCTCTAGCAATACATGTTTAGTTTGTACTGTATATTTTTTACACATTGTTCAGCTATTGTGTGTAATAAGTTTGTAGTATTTTGTTTAGTGCGACTAAAGTAAACGCTATTTAAATGCTTTTTTTAGCGATACATGTATTTAGTAGTGCTGTTGAATACACGACTAAATAATAGGGCTCTTAAACACCGAAATTCTTACTTCGGATAACGATTTTTACTTCGCAATAGAGTTTCGATTTGTTGCTCATATTTAAACAAAACGGCAAAACTTATTATTAGCGCTTAGTTTCGCAAAAACGCGTTAAATGTTTCCGTTGTCTGAGTTTTTCTTCCTAAACAAGAATTTTTTCGAATGAAAAATATTTTTCAATCTATGAATAAATTCCATTCTATTTACGTGTTTTCCAATTTATATAAAAATTTACTATGTAATTTTTGATAAAAAATTAAATGAATAAATGAGGGAATATAAGACATGAAAATGATTTTTAAACTAAATTTTTATATTGAAATTTTTAATAACATGGATTATTTTGTGTACAGTATTTGCAAAATTAAAAAATATTCCAAATGGTGTTTATATTATAACACAAATAACCAAGCTGCAAATTATATATCTATAGTGTTGATACAAATAATAAATTTATTTTAAAATACTAAGTAAACACTAATTAATTATAGAAATTTATTTTTAAAAATTCAAATATTTTCATTAGTTTTCACAAAAATAAACTAAACTATAATTTGAAGATATAATTAATGTGAAAAATATTAAACTATTAAACTAAACGACTATTAAATTCATTAAATGTGCGGAGATTTTGGCGAAACATTTCCCAAGACTATTCCTCGCGTCTAATTTAAGCCTGGTTACGTTCAACTACATATTTGATGACATAAATTACACAGTGAAATTTGAATTAAAAAATAATCAAAATTATTGTTTTTAGTAATACATATTTTGTTAATCTATTTTTTGTAACTTTCATCAATCAATTCGCTTGCGTTGAGATTGTCGTCAAAAGTCAAATAAAAGTCTATTTGTGTTTGCAATTCAATCATCAGATAAGACGTTAATATAGAAAAACTTTCGAATTCATTGAAAAATAAACTTTTAAATCATAATCAGATATCGACTACTACTTTGTAGTAAACATAAACTGCACTAAAACTAATGGACTATTTATGTCTAATTTAGGAACAATTAATTCGATTTTCGAAATTAGTGAAAAAGTTTACTATCGATTGACTTCACTTAACATTCCCTAACGAGTGAATCATTTTCTCCATTACTTTCGCGTAATCTGATTGGTATTCAAAATAGCATTTAATGAATGCAAAAACGGTTGACTCTTATTAAATGACAGATGTTTTGAGCCAATGAAACGCAATCTCAATGATAATTCTCATTAAGGATTGGAGAGACAGAAGCAGAGAGAAAGAGAGAGCACAAGAAATGCTGTTTCGAAACGTTATTATTCTTAATGTGCGTTTAGGGTCCGCAGGAATCGCAACATTCAAATCATTAATTAGTTTATTATGCACTACAAGAATATCTCAGCGTTTTCTAGCTTTGACTGAAAAATATTTTTTATTGCAATTTAATGCTAAATATGTTTCTCTTTTTTTCTTACGTTTGATGCGTTCACTCGGTCTGAATGGCGAATGAAATGCTTTGAATCTAAATATAGAGGCATTACCTCAACGAAAGCTAAAGACAATTATATATTCAGACATTTTAATAATTATTGAGTAGAGATGCGGAGAGTAGTGCTGCGAAAAGGCATTTGCGCTTTGATTGAGGGTTTGGAGACAGCAAATCAAAAGACGAAGTCTTTCTTTAGATAACATTTATATAAGTTATGCCAAAAGAGAGAGACATTAGCATTGAATCCGAATGCGAGAGAATGAGAGAGAATGCGAGACCCGTTCGGCTGCAGTATATTGGCTGCCATTTAGAGACAAACCTTAGCCCAACTTTTTCATACATAATATTTTAATTGATTGGAAAATAAATCTATAGAATAATATTTTTAATGTGTATTGAAATGCCAATAGAATATGTATGAAATACCTCTCGATTTTTCTAATATCATAAATAAATATCAATTTTTTATTATTGAAAAAATTCAATAAAATGTCAATGACTTCCAAAGCATATACGCATTAATCAAATTTATCGAAAGAAAATATAAACGCTTTTACTGTATTTCAAAACTTTTGGTGAATAAGATAATTAGAAAATAAATGTTTAATTTAAGTGCTTAAACACGTTCAACAGATTTGCTTAAATAAATGTGCTTTGTACAATATTATTATACCTATACTATGTATTTTGTAGACAACTGAATGTCAAAATTTATTAGAATGTTTCATAATTTCAAAACAGCAATAAATGTCAACAAATTGGCTTTAATTATGCACGCAAATCATCCTGCATAATTTTGTCAAATTATAGCAATTATATGCATTAAATCAAAAATAAGCATTTTATGCAATTTTTCAAATTAATATTTAAATCATAAAATAAATAAGCTTGAAAATAATCTTATTTTTTAACTATGTAATTATTTGAAATTAAAAAATTCTTTGCAGAAACTTGTTTAACTCATTCGATTTCGATTGTTTGGCCAAATCTGAGAAACAATTTCTGCGAAATAAAAGTTTAATAACAGAAGTCATTCATTCATTCGGAATGTAATTGAATAATAAAAGAAATTTCTGTTTGAGTTTGTGTGACACCCAATGGTTTAGTAAATCACTTCAATACAGATTAATCATGTAATACAACACTCCATTGTTCGGCCGCTTAATTGAGTTTTCAAAAGTCAAAACTAAAATTAAAACAAAACAAAACAAAACAAAAAAGTTTTAAATCATTTTCAGCGAAAAGTTCTTTAAACTCTAGTATGAATCGAAAAATTCAGATTCAAATAAACTGTACAAAATAGACCGTTCAGTGCATTAATGTTTTATTATTATTATTTTGTTTCGAATCATTATAGCTAATAATGAAACTTATTTTTCAAAGTTTATTTTTTATTTATAAGTTTTGCAAATTTACAATAATGTACTGGAGAAAATTTAATAATAGGGTAATAAATTTGCTTAACACCTCTCTCCCATTTCTCTCTCTCTCTCTCTCTCTCTCTCTCTCTCTCTCTCTCTCTCTCTCTCTCTCTCTCTCTCTCTCCCTTGCACATATAAAAGGTCGACATTTCAATTTAAGCTTGGCACAAAATTTGACTGGCGCGAATTAAAGCAGTCGAATAGAATTCGCAGACATGTCCTACCATGCGTCTATGCATGGCAAATTATTATTATTATGAATAGACCGTAAAATTTGTTGCGATATTAGAATGGCATTCATCGCGTTTTTTATATTTATTTATGATTTTTGTTTTGTTTTATATGAAAATTAAATGCTGGCGTCGTTTAGCTTTATTTTCCGATTTGGTTTTTTTTAAATTTTACTATGCACTTTTTTCAAATTAAATTTTTTTGCAATTATAATCTGCAGGTACTGTATATTTAATTTTTTCTTGGCAATAAAAATTATTGCTATAAATAATGTTCGGAACCGTATTTTCGATTAAAAATTCAAATATTCAGTCCGAAGATTGAATACCGATCTATAATTTTCAGTAATATTTTTCGCAAATTTTTATTATTTGTATTTTGTTTTTTGATTTGGTTTTCAAATTTTCATTTTATTGTTTGCTTTAAAATTATTTTTCGTTAATAAATAAAAATTTATGCTTTAAACTACTGTTTGCGTTAAACAATTTCCAAACCTATAGTCAATTAAAGTTACTTTTATTGAATGTTAAAATTGAATCTAATTTTTGGTTATATTATCACAAATACCAGATATTTGTCAAATGTTTTGTTAAATAGCAAATCACTATTCGGTTAAAGTTTTCTTATTTTTTAGAAATTACAAAAATGTTTACTATTTTCCCCTTACTTTCAATTTGTCGTTTCAGTTCAATAATATTCTTTCAACAAAAAGTAAATTTTCTAAAAATTTACAAAATTATTGTTTTTATGTGGAAATGCATCGACAGATTTGTAGTGCAATAGGAAATCTCATCTTATTTTTGTTAATTCGATATTTCGATACGTATTTAATTGCATCCAATAGACCACACCTTGAGATTTAAAAACTCAATATTTAATTCGCAATTTAATCAAATTATTTCTGAATTTAAAACAAATTTATATAAGTTTTTGTTTTTGAAACTATAAAACAAGAAATAAAATAAATTATTGGCATAAATGAAAAACTAATTTAGCCTTTAAGTAGTAATTATTTTAATTTAAAGCGTAAGAAATATTTTGCCAAAAATTTCTAGCATTAAACAAAAATTTGTTGTGCATAATTTTATTTATTTTAGAGATTTTTTTTAATAAATACATTTTTGATTAATATCGACATAAATGCTGTAAACGCAACTTTCAATTTTAAATATAACCAAGATAAAAATTATCGAATACACTAATAGATGCACTAAATGTTTAAGTAGGGGTAAGATATCTGTCACGAAATACATATAAAATTTTGGTAAAATTTTAATTTAAGATGAGTTTTATGAGTGAGAAAAGAAAATTAAAATTTTAAAACAATAAATCTTAGTTTTTATATGCGATTAAAATTTGTATTTTTTAATAAATAAAAAATAATTTTTATCTTAATTAGAAATATTTGAATATTTGTCTGTCATCTCATTTGCTGCACAGAAACAGTCAAATAAAGCTCTAATGATATGAATAAATATTGAATTTACTTTAAACGATATACTCTACAGAATAAACAATTTATATATTTATACAGCACAAAAATTGTTGTATAAAATTATTATTTTGCAGTTTTTTCTCGTTTCTGATTATTCATTCATTTTGAGCAGAATATGAAATAATTACAAAAATACAATTTAAACATTATAAATTTTCATACAAAATTACGGGCAAAAGAGAAAGCTTTTTTATTTGAGTGCATTTACCTTAGTATAAAAAATTAAATATGCATTGTACATACAACTAAATACAATATTTACAAAAAAAAGTGTAATTTATAACAGAATAATGTTTTTAAGTGAGAGACGAACATAATTTAGAGCTGCAATGTGTTAATTAAATTTTCGTTCAAATATCTGATACAGTACTAAAAATCAAATTCTGCATTTTTCAGCGCTATTTTGTATTATCACAGAATAGAACTACATTTTCTAAATAGGTGAAAATATAACCCACGCAATTAGTTTAGTATCAATGTATTTCCCTAGATTGTTTGTAAATATCGTACAAAGGAAAACAAGTTTAGCATGTATGTTTTTTTTGCAAATCAAAAACGTATTTAAACAAAATAGGTATAAAAGAACGATCAAATCAAAAATGGTAGAAAAAATCAGCGAACAATAACTATTATTATAGCAAATTTGTACTACATATCAAGCATTCTATCCAGACGCATTTATGTCGCGCTTTAAACATGGGCTAGTTTGTTAGCAATTTATTATTTGAATGGCATGAAAATGTCTGTAAAAACAATCTATTATTAAAAATTCACCTCGCTACATAGTATATACATAGATAATGTAATAAAAGAAATTTGACGCTAACTGCAAGTCAAAAGCGGGCAATCCCTTCAATAGGCCGGCGCTCACATAGACAGACAGACAGACAGACAGACACACACACACAGCGCACAAACACATACATTAATACATACAAAGCACACATACGTACAAAAACAGGCATTTAATCAAAAGATTTTTTACGCACTCGACTGTCTATGAGTGGCTTCGCGTCAAATATATCAAAACGAGAAAAATAGGAGAATTTTCTCAACATTTCAGTTAAGACAAGGATTGGAGTCTCGAGAACACGAATATTCATTTCATGCCTTGTTTTACATGGAGTGAGAGCTAAATAAATTAGAAAACAATGAATGCAATGAATATTGAATTACACCTTTGATTAATCTCTCTTTGATGTGCCGGGATGTGCACCGGCACACGAGTTTATGCCGCTCACTCCCGCCTAATTGAATCATGGCACATCAGGTATTTATTTGCCCATCACTATATCACTACATTGTTGAAATATTTTTGCTTATCATGCTTTTAAATACATTGAGACAATAAATTTTAAAATACAAATTCTATTTTAATTATTTTAATTTTTAAATGTTTTTCACAATGTACTTGCGCAATAATTTTTGTTGTGTCAATGCAATTTTAATGATCTGAGTTAAAAATTTCACAATTACATGCTAACCATGTAGCAGATATAATAAAGAATAATTTTTATGCCATAATAAGATTAATTAAATTATAATTATTTAAAATTTAATGTTATTTATTTGTGTGAATAACGTTTTGTTTAAACAAAAAAACAATAAAAATAATTAAAATAAAATTAGTGCATGATATTAATACATTCAACTAATATTTAATTAAAATTAAATGCTTTGCATTTGATAAATTTCCGTATTTAAAAAGTTTAAGCAGCCATTAAGTAGCATATAAAATTTTGCAACAAGCATAATTTTATTAATGTCCTATAAATAAATATAAAAAATTTTATTGGCAAGTTGAAAAAACTGCAAACAAAAAATCCGTTTATTTACAAATCAATAATTCAATTGAATAGATAAGTCGACATTTTTTCACAAATTTGTTTGAATTGGATATTCGGCGGTAAGACTCGAATTAGAATTAGTTTTTTTGTAGCGAATGATGAATAATAATAATAAGATGAATGTCTCGGCTGGTGTGAGAATCTAATTCGCGTTTAATATCATTTCTCTATGGATTGCACGCAAAATCAGTTTGAAATCTAGTCATGACTTCGAAGTTATTCCCAATTTTGTGTTTAAATTTATTTTATTTAATCTTTTCTTTTTTGTCGAATAAAAAGAGATTTTTCTCTTTTTTTATTTCCCTATTGACGGGTAGCGATGCGCGAATAGCACCGGCAGTTAAATGGGGGTAACGTGACGTGCGGTAAAGGGCCACCGAAGATGCCATACCTCTCTCGCCATATCTCTTCGCCATTTAGACATTTGGCTAACATTTGTTGTTTTATTTTTATAGTACAGTATATATACAGTCTTTCGTTTCTCAATTCGTTTTCCAATTCTACATATATTGTGTAACTTATGGCTGTCTTTAGTCGAGCCGTCGGTTTGTGCAACAGATGCCAAACGAAGAGATACTCGAAAGTTGTTTGCATAAGAAAAAAGCCAAACAACAAATGACTCTTTTTGTGAATGCTAAAAAATATTATGTGCCAGGTATAAAAAAATAACAAAATTACACTCTCATGTTGCTGTAAATAATAAGTATGTGCGGACACAATAATTACACTTTTTGCCGGTGTCTACAAGTTCTATACAATACTCTAAATAATGCGTTTAAAAAACTACTTTGTACATTCAATCTATGCTTTCCATTGACTCGATTTTTTTACTCTTCAATATTATGCAAATCTATATAAATAGTATATAAATAACATTTTTTAAATTTTAATTGTTTTTATGTGTTAGTTTGTACATTTAAATTGTATATTTTATTTTTGTCTTTGACTCGAAACTGGCAAATTTTTAAGCAATAAATTTTATAAATGATATTTTCCCTATCTAACAATCCAATGTAACAATTTCGTATTGGCAATTAGCAATCATAATAATTATATGAAGTATTTATTTGTTTTTCTCTTTTGTTTGTCTGGCTTTTTATATCTTAATTACTATT
>JAQIXC010000636.1:0-22246 GCA_034697605.1 Metabelba pulverosa | reverse complement strand
TGACGGAAATTGAGTTTTCATTCAACGCATTGAGCGATGAATGCGTTCAACGATTTGCGACGAAATTCGCGAAACAACTGAAGAGAATTGACTTCAATTCGATGAAGAATAACGAGAAATACAACTCATTATTGCGTTTATTTCCGAACTTGCAATACATCCGATGGTACGGTTTGTCCACTATTTTCGCGGAGAATACGAACGAAATTTATTTTAAAAATCTGCGAAAATATCATTTAATTATGCGTTCCGGCGATGAGAAACACATCAACCGATTCGTCGATTACTTCGCGAACCGATTGACGCGTTTCGGCTTTTATGCGAAGAACAGGCGATCGGAAAACGCATTCAATGTTCTGATGAATAGTTTGCCGAAAATGTCGGCTTTAGTTGATTTGCGAATTAGTGCGCATTTCGTTACAAATCATTTCGCCGAACAGTTGGCCCGAATCGGCCGCGAGTGCCGACAGTTGCGCCGATTTTGGCTGAGTTTTGGTTATCCTATCGATAAGTCGAGCGCCGATTCGTTTTCGGCGATAGTGTCGGCGATTAACCGAAACTTTGCGCAAATCGAAAGACTCGAACTGCAAATGATTAATGAATTTCAGGTTTTAAGCCATTCTTTTGCTCAATTGAAACGATTAACGCATTTATCGCTCAATAATTGCCGCTCTATTCCGATAAACGACTCGTTCTTCGCGGACATCGACCGACACTTACCGCTCGTGCAGTCGCTGTCGATATCCGTAGCGAACGTATCGTCTCTGGGATTGCAATCACTTCCGAGACTACGATATCTGCAATACTTTAGAATCGGATCAAATGCACAGCAATTGAGTGCAGAGTCTGTCCGCGAACTAACTGACAATTGCGCGAAAATACGCGTTCTTTTGGTATATTGTCCGAATAGGGAGTGATTCGCCGTAAGCTCTAGCCCTACCCCCGATCCCAAGTCTTAGTGCGTTTTTTTATAACGATTATAATTTATAATTAATTGTATTTATTATTATTAATAAAAAAAAAAGTATTCAAAGTATACAAAGTAGTAAAAAAGTATAAAAAATACAATTAATATACTATTTAGTAACACATACATGTACTGTATATAACACATTAAATTGTTTTTGTATTTCATAACAAAAATTTTATAAATAAATACCTTAAATAATATTATAAAATTAGCAGTGAATTTTGTTTTCACAGATTGTATAAATAGCATTATTTGAAAATACTATATTATGTTAATGTCGTAATTATTAAATTTATATAAAACAATAATTAGTAATTTATTAAGATTTTAAAAATAATAATCAGTTTACAATTAATCCAGTAAATTTGCACAAAATATTTATTGAACTAAAAGATAATAATTACATTATAAAACTAGTGTTACTCAATTTTATGTCAAACAATAATAACAGTTTCATATAGTAAGATTTAGTTAGTGTAAATATTATAGAATTGTTTTTATTTTTATACCTAATTAAAAATGGTAAAAGTTCTAGCATGCACAAATAATACAATAAATAAATTTATTAGCTCGAACATAGAAATATACTTTTCAATATACTATTTTAACACATTAACAGCAATTAGTTAAACAGTTTAAATTTTAATAAGTATAAGCAAAAATAGTTTTGATTAAATTTTTTTGTTTTAAAATATAATTTAAAATTTAGTGTATATACAGTAGTAATTAAGAACAGTTTATTTAATGTAAAAATTGAAAAATAATCAGGCATTTATTCAAGATTTATTATTAGATAAAATATCCTTGAACAAATTAATAATCAAGATTTCTGCAATTATTTAAGAATTAGAATATACTCATAATTTGTTAAATGTACAAATTCAGTTTCAAATCTAATTAATTTTAATTAGTAATTAATTAAAAATGTATGTGTTTTCCGACATTTATCTCTGATTTCGCGTATATAATAATCACTCAATTGCTGTGCATTTGATTCGATGCGAAAGTAATGCAGATATCGTAGTCTCGGAAGTGATTGCAATCCCAGAGACGATACGTTCGCTACGGATATCGACAGCGACTGCACGAGCGGTAAGTGTCGGTCGATGTCCGCGAAAAACGAGTCGTTAATCGCATAATTGTAATCGAAATCTATTCCTAAATGCGTTAAACGATTTAATTGATTGAATGCCTGTATTTGCGGGCTTTGAAGCGCAAACGCAATCGCATTCTTCACATTCAGTCGAAGTCTTTCGATTTGCGCGAAGTTCTGGTTAATCGCCGACACTATCGCCGCAACCAATTCGCCGCTCGAGTCGTCAGCATTACAAACGCAATACACATGAAAGCGGCGCAACTGTCGGCACTCGCGACCGATTCGGGCCAACTGTTCGGCGAGCGCATTATTAGTCGGTTTGTATTCGATGTGCACATCAACTAAAGCCGACATTTTTGGCAATTTATTCAATAAAACTTCGAAACATTTGCCAAAACCGCCGAAACGCGTCAATCGGTTCGCGTAGTAATCGACGAATCGGTTGACGTGTTTCTCATCGCCGGAACGCAAATGTATATCAAATTTTCGTAGATTTTTCGCCAGAATTTCGTTCGTATTCTCCGCGAAAATACCGGACAAAGTGGTCATTCAAATACACCGTATGTTTGGACACAAACGCAATAATGTGCAGCACTTTTCGCTATTATAAAACTGAATTGTTTTCAATTGTTTCGCGAATTTCGTCGCAAATCGTTGAACGCATTCATCGCTCAATTTCTAGAATAGAAATGCGATTTCCGTTAAATGCGGACATAAGTCGATAATCGCGTCGATCCGGTTCGCAGTCATCGCAGGCATTGCGAGCGTTCGCAGTGATCGACACTTTTTCAGTAGTACTTGGGTTTGCGAGAAATCAATTTTCCGTTCATGTAGTCCGTCATTCGAGCTGTCCGTTACCCAGATGCTTTTTTCGCCGATAAATCGTAGCTCATATTGTTTGACAAATACAGTTCGCGACCACTGTTTGGCCACTGATTCGAAGCGCAGTTTGTCTTTCAATGACAAGTATTGCAACAATTCTTCGCACATATCGTCGCCGAACCGCGAGAATGAATCGCTGCTATACTTCTCACTTCTTAAACGCATTTTACTTCTTAATTAATATTCTTTCCAAGTATACAGAATAACATGTATATTTAATATTTAATTGCAAATCTCACAAATACAAATTATATAATATACATATAAAAATAATAATACGTTATATAATATATTAATAATAATACTAAGCGTAATATTTTAATTAAGTATATACTTACGTAATATGCTGTATATTTCTTTACAGTACTATTCATAAAACGAGCCAAACACTGAATGCAATTTAATAGAAACCCGACTTTTTATTAACTATTTTATCATAAAATATATTATTTCTATGACAATACCGATAAGATTACACCTCATTTGAATTGCGTTTTGTTTTTTTTCATTAAATGTTTTACTTCTTTTGAGTAATAATTTTTGCAAATAATTTATTAAATAACAAAGATATTGATTTGTAATAAAAATTAAATTATCAAAAATATAAGCATTATTTAAATAATAAGAAAAGATTTAAATAATTATTTTGTAGATAACATTTACAATTGCGCTGCAATTCAATTGTGGTATCAATTCATCCGTGCTATTTGCTCTAAAATTAGTAATGATTAAATTAATTCGATAATATATACATAAAATTTATAACTAACACCGAAACATCGGGTTTTACGAAACCAAAAATAACACCCGAAAAATATGACAACGATTGTCGCTACAATTGTAACAGTGACAATTAATATTACATTCGAATGGGTTATAGGCGGAGTCCAACAAAAACTGGCCAATGTATCTAGGTTTTCAATTTTACACTGCAATGTAAATAAATATTTAAACTTATAATAATTTTGATATACAATATTATATTTTACAAATGTTTAGTGAAACACATAATAATATTTTCAAAAATTTTTAATAAAATATATTATAATAATTATTAAAATTTATTTTAATTAAGTTATAAGTTATTTAATAAAAATTACTAATTTTTAAAAATTAATAGGTTATAAAACTTAATAATTATTTATTAATTTAAGAAGAGTTATTATTGTAAAAAACATTGATTTTTATTTGATTGCTCGGGTAAAGTTAAAAATATTTTAATGATAAAATATTTTTAAATGTACACCGAACATATTAACTAAGGGATTCTCAGAATATTCAATCTAATATTTAAATAATTGGTATATTTGCTAAATTAAAATTTTAAGCATGTTCCATATAAACGATTTCTCCATTAATTTCAAAATTTGCCAAATTAATTTATAACCAAGTTATAATTTAAATTGAGAACAAAAACCTGAAATAATATTACACACTCGCTTTCTAACAACGAGTAAGCATATGTCCAAACTAAAGCTAACAACATCATAAATAACATTAATTAAAAAATAAAAATGCGCTAGGCAGTCCTTACCCGGTCGGACAAATCCTCACCGCTGGCGGTAATACAATATTTGGGTTTACCGTCGACTTCGAAAAGCAACAAATGGCCGCTTTTGTGGTCGATATCGTAGTCCGTGATTGCAATGATTGTAAGATTTTTGTCGATTTGGGCCAAAAATCGCGGGACATAGCAGTGACAGTGACTGCATTCGCGGCGATTATATACGCGTATCCGAGACGTCGAGTAGAAACGCACGGCTCGGGTGTGTCGATTGAGTAGAACGAAATGGTCGCAATCGTATTCGGCGACGTCCGGCCGCGCGTTGAATGCGATCTCATTTCGAACGTCAATCCACGTCCACGGGTCGGTAAACGGCTTTAACTCTTTCTTCCCGTTTGGGTCGTAGTCGCAACAGCACCGGACTGTGGCTACAGACTCGTATTCGAAGGTCTATTCGCACAACCAGTCAATGAATAGTATATATTGCGTTTTAAATTAATGTATATTGTTAAAAATTTTCCTGTTTATTTTTACTTTTAATAATGTTAAATTTATAGTGATTGCTAAATTCTAAAACTAAATTACTTGGCACTCCTGACGGTAGAAATCTAACACATTTTTATCGGTTTGGTAGCGGATCTTTGCGGCGAACGTATGCCACAGATTCGGGTCCATCGGATCGAGTTTCCGCACGAATCCGATTTCGGCCCTACGGTTGTCGGCGGAGATGTCGAGTTTAATCTTCCATTCCGTTCGATTCGCGTAGAGTCGATATTCGTCGTACAGTGTGTTTGCGCCCGCTTTCCAGTCCCAGTGGCGGTAAACGCCACGAATACCGTCGGATGTCTTGTTATGAGCCGTCGGGTTAATGAGAGCACAAATCTTGTTGTCGTTTACATGCAGTGTAGTGCCGCTTATGCAACACAAAATCAATATAATATAAAGTTTTTGCATTTTATTTAATTAAATAAATAGTATTTATAAAATATGTCAATGTATTATATATCTCATTTGATGTTATATAACGATTAATCTAATTATAAAATCAGTATTAAACCTCTATTGTCGTGTTGTTTTTATATGATTATTATCTAGAAGATTTCTAATGATTTTTATATGAGGAATTTATTTTAATCATAGAATTTCAATGTAGTGATAAAATAACATTCATTATATAAATATTATTTGAATATTATTTGTATTAGTATATCATGTACTGTTTAATAACCTTTGATTATTTAAAAATTTCATTAAATATACCTGTAGTTTATTTAATCCATATGTTAATTATTTTTAAAATGCTAATTATTTGATTAGTAATAAATTATAAATAATTAATAATTTTTTTAATTGCTCATATTTATTTATGATTTATAGTAATATAACAAGATAAAAATTTCTACATTTCAACTCAAGATAAATTCTATGTAAAATTTTTAAAAACTATTTTTATTTAATTTGTTTAAATTGTAAAATTAATTAATGTTAAAAAATTACTTTTAATCACAATTACGTATTGATTTATAATTATTATTCATTGAATAAACTCAAATTTGTTAATCAATATATGGACTACAATATCCATATTTATTCAAATCGTGAATTAAATCTATGAAATACTGTTGCGCAGCCGATACCACGGGCCAGAGATTAATACCAAGATCATATCTTAAGCCGACGATCTGTCGGCGCCCGTTCTCCGTATCCGCATAGCGTTGAAATACAGACATCGGTTGACACCGTTTGTTGCAATCGCCGACTTCGAAGAGGTTGTTGTCGAGCAAACCGACCCGTCCGGCCGCTATCGCCGGGAAATACTTTTGCAACAAATGCGTCGGCAATGCTCGGCGCAGTCGACTAACGGCCGTCGGCTCCGGAAACGTCTCGTTGCGCACAATCTTTGCAATGATAGGTATGACCTCTTCGGGTAAATAACACATATCTCCGAACCCGTAGTGCACTGTCTCGACGACTGTGTAGTTCCGGAAATACGCGACTCTATCGGTGGGAATCATGCGCTCGATTCGGCCGGTTATGGGATCGGCGCTGTAGGCCGAGTCGACAATCGATTGCGTGAGAAACGCGCCGTCGATTAAACCCATTTTGATAAACGAGGCCTCGAATGGTGTGTGCCACATGTAAAAAAGTACGCTGTACAAAATATTTATATATTATTTGTTTTGTAGTAATGTGAAATATTTTAATCCATAATTACTAACGTAAATTAACATGTTTAAAATAAAAACAATATAGGCAGTTACCATGCAAAATCTTAGCTAGATTTTCAATTAGCGTATGATATTTCTAATTTGTTCATGTAAGTTACAATTGTTTTCAGAATAGACAATCAATAATTAAAATACAGTACTAATTATCATGCTCGAATTGTAAACTTTATTGCTATAATTAGTAACTTATAATTAAACTAATTTATTTGTTATTCAAAAAAGCGTAATTTTCAAAATCTAAATAAATAACAATAAATTAATAATTGCAATAAACTAGCATACTCATTAGGTGCGGATGTGATACTATGGTCGCCATACCAGCCCCCGATTGCTAAGTGCGGCACAAAATGAAAGCCGTAGAAAGAGAACGGACCGCTGATTGAGCTCTTGTAGTATAGGTTCTGTATATTCGATTCGTACAGTTCCATCGAGTTCCACACGGGTACGGTGCCGTCGGCGTTCCACTGCCGGCGCACACACCGCACCATGCTTAAATTCGCAAACATGCCGTCGGGCACGCAATAACTGGTCGAGTAGTTGCCGGCTGTGCCGAAGTAGTCGAATACGAGCGCTCGTTCCGGCGCTGCAAAGTCCAACTCTACCCACTAGTTTATACATGCTTATTATTGTTATTATTTATAAATTTCCATTTCTAATAATGTTTTTTGTTTAATTAAAGCGTTTGCTACTACTATTAACATTATCTATTATAAATTATTTCTATTATTTTACCTACTAGAAAAATGAAATAGATTGTAACAAGCGCTAATATTAAACAAAATTAAAAATATATTATTATTATATATTGTAATAATTTAATTAAATTTACCCAGTATGGCAGATATAGTTTCGGATTAATCTTGCGAATTTTATTCTCTAGTGTGAGCGCCAATATGATGTGCGCCGGATTAAACTGTGCTGTTTTATGCATATCGGGCCACCACTGCGAGTGAATATTTGCCAAGAACTCGATATCACCTTGCTTATATAAGCGACGAATTATGCGCACGAATTCCATGCGCTCGTCCTCGCGCATACAGCGCCAATCTTTGCGCACATGTATCTTCGCACAGGGAGGTCGGGTTGGCTTATAAATGGCTTCATTAATGTACTTGTTTTGTATGAATTTCCGCGCGATCTCCACATCCGCGTCGGTGTAGTCCTGACTATACGGACAGCGTTTGTGGATATTCTCAAAGCATTGGTTTCGCGATTTTTCTGTTCAATTCAAATATAATTTTAATTAAAATATAATAAATAGTAATTAATAAATATTTTAAAATTAATTTTTACCTACTTTTGTTTAATATTTTATCTTCGCATTCAATACATACAATGATTGTTATAATTATAAATAAATATATTGAATCCATAATTTCTTACAACTTTGGTACAGTGTAAATAGTATTATGGAAAGAAAATGTGTATGTTGTATAATTTTTGTTATTTATGGAGTAAATTAACTAGCTTATATTACCTACACATTTTACGTAGACAGACTGTTTTAATCGAATATTATAACCAATCTGTAAATTTATTAAGTTACCACCGTATTAACAGGTGAAAGCCCTCTCGAACACGTCTGTGTTTTTAATGAATATATAAATAATTAATGTGCAATGTAAATTGTTTGTATATACTGTACGCGAAATTAGCATAGCTTAAAAATATTGTAATTAAAAAAACCTTACTTTAACCAAATATAGTATTATAATGTTTTTTATTTTATATATTAGTTTATTTTAATAATTATATATATTATTTATGGCTTTCTAATTATATCAGCATTTTGTTGATAGAAATGGCAATAAAGATAGATGCTATTACTAATACTTTTTATTTAAAATATTTTATAAGTTTCATATAAGCATGAATAATATTGGTTTAATTGCGGAAAAAATACATGGCGTATTTACATATAGAGTAAAAAATAATAATAACAATAACAAATATTAAAATAAAGCATACCACTAACTTGTTAGATTATGATGGACAGCTAGTGCTGAGCAAAAGACCCAAGGTCTTTTCAGGATTTGAGGTGTTTGGAGATCAGGGTTCTGGTTTTCAATTTTACTAGAAGTTAACGAAGAGGTCCGGTCCGGGTCTTTGATAATGGTTTTATCAACATTTATTTTACTATTTTATTTGTAGCATAATTATTAACTAATAAGTTAAATGTTACTATACAAACTATACACATGTTGAATTTAATAGCAAGTTTGCGCGTTCTTTAGGCAAACGTAAATAAACATGTATAGTTACACCCAATATGACAGTATAATAAAGTGTAAACCATATTTCCATGGTAAAAATTGACAACAATACAACAATCACGGCAAAAGTAAAATATATCATGATAATAATTTCGTTTGTCCGAACTAATCCGATAATTGCCATAATTTCCGTCAACGATATATAAACAGATATTACCGTTGAATACGCCGCCTCTATTTAGAATTAAAATTAAACACGTTTAAACTAATTTACATATAATTAATTTGCTCTTGATACTCACGAATATAAATATCTAAATATTTGTGCAAGTTAACATTTTTAGTTTGCAGAAAATAAGCAAAAGACCCAATAAGTAAAAACGCTTCGCACGTAATTATGTGCAGCAAGACAATTTTGTAGCGAGATGAACAGGAGTGACTTTTGCCAGTTTCATTTTTGGCCATTTAATCAGCTTAATTAATTATTTAAATACAATTTAAAATATATTGTATATGATTATACTATACCTAGATATTGGAATTTAAATAACACAAACAAAAACTAGTTTAACAGTTGCATGATAATTTCAATAAATACAAAATAATGCGAAGAGTAACTTCACGATAGATTATCATAACTTAATAAAATATTTTGTGCATTACATTTTATTGAAACAATTACAATTTTGGCACTGAAAAAATTAATTAATGTTTACAAAGCACTTTATTGATTTTATTAATGTATTTGTTGCTTAGCTTTGTATAATACAAATTGTATTAACACATAAAGTTTCATGTTTACTTAACTTTACGAATGTTATTAATATTATATTTGCAACAAAATTTAATGTATATAATTTAACAAAATCGCGTATTCAATCAAAAACAAACAATAATTTTAACATGTTCATTTTAGTATATTAATGAACAGTAATAAATTAATCCTCAACTTTGATTTTAAACTGTATTGAATTTGCGTGTGAATTTTAATAAAGAAACTTTAATCATTTTTTTACTCAAATTTTTACATTGTATTAATTAATGCATAATTATATATGATTAATTACTAACATAATTAACTGTATATAAAACAGAATGATTGTTAGCATTTTGATTCATTTTAGCCAGTATTTGATAATAGAAACATGTTAAAACCGGTAGAATTACGTATATTGGCGCGATTAACATGCCAAAAAGAAAGTAGGCGCCGATAACAGCTATAATTGCACAGATTAAATAAATCTTGACAAATTTGATTTTGTCTTTAAATATTCCAACAAGAGCCAATGCCTCAATAAGTATAGTATAAATTGCAAGTAAAATAACCACTACGAGTCCGATTCCCAGCGCTCCTGCGCATATATATTAAAATATTAAGATAAAATATTTAACATTATAATTTTATATACATACTATCTTTACCAGGTGCTTGTATAATTGTAAATAGTATAAACAAGTCAAAACATAACATTGCAGACCATCCAATTGTAGCCAACACATGTAGCACAAGCATGATGAATTTGCAACAGCCGCAACCATCGTCAGCCATTTTCTACTTGTTACTTTTATTATATGCGTAACACAAGGAATTTTTTAAATAAATTGTTTTAAATTTAATTTACAAATTAGTTCGTTATTTGGTTTCTCACAAAATATTTGTCTTAACATTTGGTTTATGTGAACAAAAATTTTTGTTTAAACAGAAAAGCAATGAATTGATTCACAGGTTTATGTAAACAATTCTTAAGCAGAATATTTGTAACAAGTATAAATAGCACAGAATGGTTTAAAGGTCACAGAAATTTATTCGAGACTTTTAAATCAATGCTCTAACATCCAATTAGATTTACGCAATGTACTGTATATTTGCCTTTTATTCTACTTTTCTAACACAAATTGCATATTGATAAGTTAAAGTATAAGATAAAATAATACAAATTTAAATTTAGTTCTAAAGTATTAATAGTTGTTTAATTATAGTAGTTAATTATTGTTGTTGTATTAAACTTCAATGCATTACTATAAAATATCAAATTCAGGTAAACTTGTTAAATAAATAAATTCTTATATAATATAATTTACTAAATTATTATAGTAATTTATTAAACATTTAATTAAATCACTTAACTTATAAACAAATTATCAATATAATTATAACAATTTATATTATTTTAATAATGGAATTTTATTCTATAAGACAAAGCAAACATGTTACAATACATAATTTTAATTTTAAAATCACATTTTTAAAATACATATACAAAAATAATAAAGAAATTTATTGTCTAACGGAATTTTCACGTTGCTTAGCCAGTTGAAAATAATAGTACAATGTTACAATTGGTAAACATGTATAAATGAGAACATAAACGCCCAAGATAAAATACATGGCAATTACAGAAAGGATGGATAATGACAAAAATATCAGGATAAGTTTAATATTGTTCTTGAGTAGACCGGCCACTGCCAGGGTTTCAGTTAGAATTGCATAAGTAACAATCATAATATATCCTGTATTAAAATATACATGTATAAATTAAATATTTTTTTATAAATATTAATTTGAGATTGCTAATTTAATAATAATTTACTATTCTTTCTATGGATTTCATCATGAAAGTTGAGAAGTAATAGCTGATAAATACAACTTGATAGAAGAATTGTTGCTCCAACTATAGCCAGCACATGTAGCACGATTAATGTTACTCTAAAACTAGTCAGACACTTTTCACCCAGCGCCATTTGATCAATCTTTATAATTTAAATACTTTTATGTTAGTTTAAGATAGTTTTATGTTTAATTTTTGCACTGCTACTTTTAGCTAATTTGCCATTTGGTTTTGTTAATCGAAATATAGTTTACATTAACAAGAATTTTTGTCATCATTTTGCCAATATAGAATATAAACAATTTAAAACCAATGTTTAAAATTTTTAATTTTATTTATAAAACATAATGTGTTATATAATAGTTTTAACAATATTAAACAAAGTAAATTCAATAGGTTTTGCAATAATTGTAGTAGCAATTAAAAATTTAGCATTATAACTAATAGACTTAAATTAAAATGTAAATAATAATTTATACACACAAAATTTATATTATTATTAACTCTTTTATTATGTCTACTTTAATATTTAAGTGTAAATTTTTATTAATTATTTCAATATAAGTAATATTTGAAATTAATTTCATTCTATACTTTTTTCATAAAAATTAATTTTGAAATGTAATGTAAAAAAAATCTGGTCTTAAATACACATAAATCATCTGTCTAAAAATAACAATGTAATATTTTGAATGATAAGGCTTATGTAAAATTTAAAAAACTTTTAGCACAAAAATTTTAAAATTACATTTAAAGCACAGTTACAAAACAGTGTAGTTGTATTAGAAAATTATTAAAAAAGAATTAGATAATTAATTTATCAATTAAATTAAACATGTACGGTATTACTCTATACAAACAACAGATTTATAAACTTATTACTGAATTGTAAGTTAATTTATTTTAAATTGTGCTTGTTTACGTTCATCCAGAAGCTGTACGAAGCTGAATAGAATAAGCTGCGTAAACGCGTTTGATACGGTTATCTATTACATTTATCTAGACGGAATTTTACAATTCTTAAAACGTGAGAAGCTAGATCAAAACAGGATTTGCAATCTCAAACAACTGTATAATTTTCGTATCAATTATGGCTATTGTATCCTTTAGCCAGTATTCGGTGATAGACTATAGTCGTAATTGTTATGATTGTATAAATTAGCGCCAGTGAAATGGTCACGGTTAGAAACACAAAGATTACTGAGATAATCGACAGGACCAAATAGAACTTGATAATCGTCACATTGTTCTTGCTAATTCCGACAACGGCCACCACTTCAACGAGCGATGTATAAATGTTCAGTAATAGCGTAATTGTAGCGTAGATTAGAAAGGCATTTGGTGGCACTGTTTGAGAAATAAGCCAACAATAATATTCACGCTTGATAAAACTATCAATATTAGCAAATTTTGCTATTTTTGAATAATAGAACAATATACATTGTACAATATAACTTTGCAATGTAAAATATTATTTTAATTAACTTATATGTCATTAGTTAATGTAAATGTTGCTTTTAAAATTTAAATAATACCGAATAGCGCAATATTAATTTGCAATGTTTAATTTTTATTTTATCTAACTTACATATCAACAGTTTCTAATTAAATACGCATAGTAAAAATTACTATCAAATTTTAATTAACATATTTAACATTTGTTTCTGGATTTAACATAGAAGCTGTAACAAGCGTACTTTTCCTATACTCTAACATTTAAATACACAACAAAACACATTATAAATAAAGTGTCAAGCTTATTTAATTTACCATATAAGATAGAAGAAGTTCGGGTGTAGTCCGAAATAGCATCACCATGTTTGAGGATAATTACCGCGATAATTATCACCGCAATCGCACCAAGCATAGCAAAAACGTGTATCATGATTAAAATATTCTTGAACCAGTTGAACCAGCGGTGATTTTCATTCCAAGCCATTTTTTGTAATTTAAACTGCTTAATTTATAACTTTGTATATTTAGAATTTTTATTATAATAATTAAATATATTTTAATTATTAGCTTAAATACAATTGGAATTTAGAACTTTCAAAAACATTGATTATTTAATTTCTCTCATAATGTTACAAAATTTTCGAAAACATTTTAGTTGTGTTTAGTCTAAAAATAAACATGCACTGTTTCGAGTGCAAAGGCTTATGTAAATAAACTTACACAGTAGTTTTCTGTCAGAAACGAATATAAATTTTTAATAACAATAAATCAAGAAATTGATGCTTTGCACTTTAATAAAATATTATTTTTACATATTATTGAAACAATTATAACTTTAGCATTATACAATATTAATGAATGTTTATAAAGCACTCGATGTTATAATGTATAACAAGCATTATTTTTAAAAAGTCATTTATTTATATAGATGACCAGATCGGGAGGTTTTATTGTAATGGCGTTATTGTGGGCCAGTAGTCGGCACTGCTTTAGATCACGAATGAGATGATAGACTAGAGTCGTAATTGGTATGAGTGTATAAATTAGCCCCAATGATATGGCCAGGGTTAAAAACATGCTACTTATTGAGATAATTGACAGAAACAAATAGAACTTGATAATCTTCACATTATTCTTGCTAATTCCAACAACAGCCATCACTTCAATTAGCGACGTATAAAAGTTCATAGTTAGGGCAATAGCAGCACATTCTAGAATTGACTCTGTTTATTTATAAACGTAAATTTAAACATGATAGTAATTATAAAATCATTTAGTTAAGCTACTTTGTTAATTAATTTACCATATGAGTTAAAATACGCGGCGTAGGCCAATGTAGGACTACCATGACTAAGAACAATTACCGCGATAATTATTACCGCAATCGCACCAAGTATAGCCAGCACGTGTAGCATAATTAATACATTCTTGAACCAGTTGAACCATGTGTGATTTATATTCCAAGCCATTTCTTGTAATTTAAATAGATTAACTTACTACTTTATAACTTCTAGAATATTTATTTATAATATTAACATTATTATAAATAATATTTGAATTAACTAATATTTTAATGAATAGCTTAAATGTAATTAAAATTTAAAATTTCAGTAACTATTGGTTTCTCGCAAAATGTTTCAAAATTTTTTAAAAATATTTTAGTTATGTGTAGTCTAAAAATAACCATGCAATGTTTCGAGTGCAAAGGCTTATGTAAATAAGTTTACAAAAAAGTTTCATTATCAAATTAACATTTAAATAGTAAACTAAAAGACCTAATTAAAACTAGAATTTAATAAGATAAATATTAAATGTTACAATGCAATTTTTCAAAATATATGCTTGTTAGTTGGCCATTGTTAAAATATTTTCTATGAATATTATGTTTTGTAAAAACTATTTAAAAATTTATTTTTAAAAAATAGATTTATTTTCTTAAACATTTACATGATTTTTACGTTCTACCAAGCAACATTGACATAAGTGGTAGAATTATTTTGAATTAATAATTGAATAAAAAGATCTTTAAAACTTACTTAATTTTATCTAAATGCCTGATAATTAAAAGGTTATAATTAAAAATGTATTAACAATATGAGCATGCTTAAACAATATTCGCGTCTCGTTCGGCGAGCATAACCACGTAATGGCCGGTCAGCGCAATGGCAATGATGTAGACGAACGCGCATTCAATGCCGTACTGCGTGCCGACGCCGAGTACACAGATGATCGCGAGCACAAAGTAGATTGTTACAATCTTCAGATTCTCGAGGACTACGCCAAACATAGCCAGTATTTCGACAACAAGACTAAATCCAATCACGAATCCAATCGACTCTATAAAACGCCACATTTTAAACTGTTTATATTTGACAATTAAACACATTTATTTTTGCACAACTTACCATGCTCATCCAGGGTGTTTGTTCGGCCAGGCGACACGTTTACACCATTGACCAGTAACATGATTAATGATGCAATTATGCCAGTTAAAATAAATGTATGAAGTATAATTAAAAGTATTTTGTACACTTTAAAGCATGTACCACGTCTCTGCGCATAATGGTTGGCTGTATTTTCAGCATGATAGTCCATTTTTTAATTAAATAGTTTTAAATTTTATCAAGTTTTTATTGAATAATGCTAGCATAAATATGTTTTGTTGAATCTAATTTAACTGTATGTAATGAACATTGTAATGCATATTTATGCTGTTTTTCAATGTGAACTATTTCACTAAAATAATATTAAAGCGACAATTGTTTCAAATTACAGCATTCTTTTTAGAATTAATTTTGCATGTTTATTTTAATTATATATAGATGTGAAGAATTGCAACTTAATAGCTAGTTTGAATTAAATGCTAAATGTGATTTGCTCTACCGCAGAGTATAATGCTTTTTTATATTGTACCAGAGCATAGATGAGCACAAAACAAGACTGTTTATAGTTGTAACATGAACTCTATCATTATGCAAACTTTGCTACAGGTAACTAACAAAAAGTCCTGTCAAGACCGGACTTTTCAGTTAGTTTTCAATTTAACAAGTACAAAATTAACAAATTCATAATTTTAAACTAATTTTAACATTTAATATATTTATTTATAATTAGTGAAAAACAACGACAACTGTGTAAAAATAAAAAATTTAAACATTTATAATAATATTTTTGGATTTGCTACTTTTCTATTTATCAGATTAAATTCAATCATGGTCAAGTATTGGCGCCACTTGCTCAAACTCACATGATCAATCAATTCTATCAAGTCTATCAATTCTTCAGTGCAAGTTTATTTACATGTAATATTTGCATTATACATGCTATATAATTTTAATAAAACATAAATAGCTAACAATTTAAACATTATTATTTTTTTAATGCTTTGATTATTTAGTAAACATTTTTTAAAAACCAAATAAGTAACTTATACATATTTTTAAAATTATAATGATAAAATTATGATTAAATAAGCATGAAAAACATCATAAATAATAAACTTATAATATAGACAGTATAAAATAGTAGAAATTTAAAGGTATAAAATTAACTAACTAACAATAAAAAATTAATAAAAATTTCAGCGCTTTAATTGTTTAGCAAACAATTTATACAAATATATAATGTTTTCGAAATTTTTAAATATACATAATAAAATAATAATTATAATATTTAAGCCATACAAACATAAATCAATAATTTAAGCAATAATCATGATTACACAATATAAAAACTAATTAAAAAAAATAATTATAGATGATAAGCTCATGTGGTGATAGAAAACTCATGATTGTTTTTGTGGTTAATTAGAACAAGGTAAATCGCGGTCAAAATAGCGGTGATAATGAGATAGAGCGCCGGCTCGTAGTTCTGGAACACGATGTCGACGATCATTGCGATGACGACAACGACGAGTAATACGAATACAATCCACTTGTGCTCAACGATTATGCCGATCAGTCCGATCACGAAAAACAATAGCAATACGATCGACACAACCAGTCCCACGATTACTGTGTAAAATAAATAAAATTATCAATGCACAAAGCCTTAATATAATATTTGCCATAATTTACTATTGGAATAATTATAGTAATTATTTTTTTATTATTTTTATAATTTTCCATTTCAAATAATATAAGTGTGTTTAAAATTAATTAATAATATACAAGTTATAATTATTGTTTTAGCTTAAACATAATCAACATAATAAGTTAAGAACAAAGTAAACAATGTGAAAGTATTCTAATTATTAGATTGTATTTTTAAATAGTTTATTTTACTTTATTTTAGTTTATATACTGTATAATATAAAAGTATTGGTAATTTTTAATTATAAATTATTTTCGAAACTATTTTAAAATGTAAGTTGATAATTTTTGGTTTGATTTTTTAAACTAAATATAGCTATATAAATAATACAGTATGTTAAAAATAATATTACGTATCATTATTACCTTCATCCTTCTCCTGGTCTCGGTGTCCGATAATAGCAAGACCAAATATCACAATCAAATAGCAGCATCCGATAACGCCGAGTGCGTACAGCGCCTCCAATCCGATCTTAACCGCTTTGAGCGCGTTTTCATTTGCCATGTTCAATTCTTATATACACGCAAAAACACAATACAACTTGCCAAAAAACAAACGTGCACAACCTAAATTTAACCTACTAAATTAAAACACAAATACAAAACTAACGGTATCATTGGAAAAGTGTTAAAATACTACTAATTTTTGTTTTCTAAAGTATAGCATCGAAAATCGAAACCGCAGTGTAAAATCACTGTTAGCATAATAATTTGTGAGGAAAAACGAGCAATTCACTTTTGAATAAACATCGCAAAAAAGCCTGGCATTTGCATTGATGTGTGCGTGTGTATGAGTGCACTGTATTATTCTTGAGAAGCAATGTTTGGAAAAACGCATTAAAAGAGAAACTGTTATTCGTAAAACACGGGCTAAACATAGCCATACGAGTCATAGCCTTGAGTCGACTTGTTTCGGGACTTTTTTCATTGTGTTTTTTTGGTACATGCTAATTTCCTCTTTTAACAAATACACTGTAAATAGTTTATTCATTACCTCTATAAATAAATTAAATTTTAATAAACTTACATATTTTATTATTACTATGTTTACTTTATAATTAAGCGTAGTTTTTAATCAAGTGTTAAAACTGTGCAGTTATTTTTTGCATTTCTTAAACTGGATTTTTGCTTAACCTATAATTTCACTATGATTATTATGCTGTATAAAATTAATGCACAATAGTGAAATATTTGTTTAATATAGCTCTAATTGAGCAATAATTTTATAATATGCAAAATTTTGTTTAGACAATTATTATCAGGGGTGACCAGAAGTAATCATGTAAAATATACTTGGTTATTTAGTAGTTAACCATAGCAATAAACTTGGTTTACATTTCAGCTTTAATAAGTTAATATGTATATTTTTTAAACTTTAATAGAATTTTTTTGAACAACTTATTTATTTTTTATATTTAATTTATTTTTATTTAATAATGTTATAATAAATTAAATTTACATTTACATTTATTTAATAAAGTACAATTTTTTTAATTTTAACTTATATAATTTACAAATTGTATTATATTTTATTTTTACAATCCCTCGAGGACACAGGACACTGGCCAACCCAGTTTAAATTTAAACATTTAGATAGAGCATGCTAAAAATAGAATTCAAGTCGGCAATAGAAATCTAATGTGAAATACCGAATAGTCTATAAACAAAGAAAAAAGTTTTAAAATAATTTTTTGCTTATGCGCACAAATTAATATTTTATCATGTAAATATTTATATGTAGTTCATATAAATTGCATTTACTAATAAAACATATTTTCTTCTAATTATAATTTACACAAAAATAAAACAAGAGTTATATTTAAATTAAATATTAATTTTATTAAATTAGAAGTGTATAAATTATGATTGAATTAATACAATGCAGTAAACGGTTTTAAATTATTAAATTTATAGTAATTTTAAAATTATAATATTTATAAATAAAACTTATAATACAACATTAGTTTATTTGTTATATATAAACAGTACAATTTATTTTGTAATTTTTATTTTATGTTTCTAATTATTTTATTTAAAATTTTAAGCAATTAATGTTTTAATCTAGTTACAGTTACATCAATTAAAACATGTTATAAATATTAAGTAAAATTTTAAATAAATAAATTAGCTTTACAAAAAACAGCAGAAACTAACTATTGAAATAATAGTATTACTAAAAACACAAAGTTTAATCATTTAAAATCATAAAAATTATAAATGCACATTTATAAAAATTAAAATTATAAATAAATACAAAGTTATAAATTACAAATTAGTTGGTACGAGGCAACGCGCCCGAGATTTTTGGTGAAGTAGGCATGCATAAACGGCCGGTAGGATCGTATATGGTAGGCAGCCGAGCACCGGCACGTAGTCGCCGATAATAACTGTGTAAAGTAAACCGACGATTGCGAGGATCGACAGCACAATCATAAAGCATTGGCACTCTTTGATCGTCGCAATCAAACCGCTTATCGCGAACACCAAACAGATTACGGTTATAATCAACAAGATTATCAAGTTCACTCCTGTGCAAAATAAATCATTATAAAAATTTTAATCAATTAGAGTATCATAAAAATTTGAATAGTTTCAGCAATTTTGCAATTATTTATCTTGAGTAGAAATACATAATCACATTGTGCTAATATAATTGTGCTTGCTCAATATTTGAACTGTTTGAATTGTTACTATTTAAATGAATAAAAATAATATCAAATAAACTAAGCACTTATACTAAACAAGACTAATTTGTGAAATATACTTAAAATTTGATAATTATGTTTTATTTTTTAATTATCGCATTTTGCGTTGAAATCTCGCGTTTTTGCAAAAATTGAAACTTAAAACACAATTATATTTTTAGTGAAATAATTGCAAAATTGCATTCTTTAGTACTTACTTCTATCATGTATAAAAGTTACGTTAAAGTCGGTCTCAACTTGATCCAAACGTCCAAACTCATTCAAGCTTAATAGCAAGCCGCCCATCAGATAGAATGAGTAAGTTAATATTTGCAACAAGTATAACACTATTAGCAAAATTTTCACACATATAAACCAGCAACTATTTTTGCCAAACATGTTTTACTCGAAGAAAAAATTATTTACACTTCTAGAATGTAAAAATATAATTTATTAATAATTATAATTTGTACTTATAAATAAGCAAGCTTAGAATTGAACAAAATTCTTGCAGTGAAACGAATCGCGAAAATATCGTCGCATTTCAAACGCCAGAACTCAACGTCAATAGTGAATGAGATATAAATCGATTTTTGTTTATAGTCTATAAATATCATTAATAAAAACATCGGAAATATATTCACTGTTTTCGTGTAAACAGTTTGCACTTAATTTTGCATTTAGTGCTCGAAAATCCGTTTGGAAAAACTGAAAATTGCTAGAAATATAGCAAGTTTTAATGTTTTGTTTTTAAAATTATAGCACGAATAAAAAATTACTTAAAACAAACGGAATTTTTATGTAATTATTTATAGTAATAAAAATTCAATAAGTTAAAATCAATTCAATACAAAACTATACAAAATTATACAGTATAAAGCTATTTATATCTACAAAACTTTCCGATGTTGATTTGTACAGTAAGTTAAGTTTTAACATGATAAATATGCTGATTCATATCAAACTGAATTTATCAATCTAAAATTAGAATTTTATTAAAAGCTAATCTGAGAAACAAACCGCCAAGTTTAAGCATGCTCATTGTACATTAAAAATAGAAAGCTAATAGAATAATTATAATTGTTACAATCTATTGTAAAATATAAACCCGTTATATATTAATAAATATTTTATTTATACATATAAATTGCATAAAATTATATTTGCTACAATTAGCAAATAAAAATAATAAGTTTTCTATTTATTTGAGTTTAATCCTCATTTATTAGAAGTAGTAAATAATCATAGCAAAATAATCAACATGGGTGCCGACGTAGACTTTTGTAATTCGTATTTATGCATGTTAACGTTTTTGAGTTTTATTGCATTGTGTATGAAAGATGCAATCCGCTTGAAATAGGTTGATACAGTCTACCCTCCATGATTTAAATCGCTTTGCACAAAATGTGTTCAAGTTACAGTAAGATTTCAGTATATAATCATGGTGATTAGCTTGCATTTTCTTAATTTTATAATGTAATAAATATTTAAATATGTATTACAAAGTGTTTTTTAAAATTGTTCATTACCTATATAAAATCAAATTTATATCTTATTAATAATAAGTTATTATCATACCATTTATTTAGAGAGATTTTACTGTAGCAAAAAAAACTAATTATCTTGATAAAAAGAGCCGAATATTGCACAATGACCAAACACCTGGACCCGAAAACATCACCTGTGGTGAGCACCCAACGCTTTTTAATCTCATAACAAATGCAAAGTGCTTTGGCGCAACACCCACTTCTTAACGTGATGCTTTTTAGCGGCATTTAGTTGAAAATAGCAAGTCCTAAATTATGCTCACATTTTACCCATAAATATGAATTTATTAGTAAGCTTTCAAATCGCTATAATGCTTATGGAATGCAAATTGCTTGTGCAAAATATCGCAATGTTTCTTCGAATTGGTATTTTTAATGTTAGTCTTGATAAAAAAAATATTTATCACTGCTTAATATAGTATTCGTTAATTATAACAAGACTAGCAAGTTGATAAAAAATCAAAAATTATTAACCAACAAATAATTGATTGTAATTCATGTATTTTATTTATTAGTTATTGTTAATAACTTATTAACATAGGAAATTGTAATAAAATAAACTTGCTGCTTAAAATATACTTGTATAAAATTATCTAAAAGTATAATTATGTTAAAAGTAAACCTTAAGAAACAAAGCGCATAGTTTGAAATAAGTTTATTATTAATCTTTTACAAAAATAAAAATCAATTAATAAATTATAGTTTAAAATTCCAAAATAAATTATAAACGTACAGTGTAATGTAAACGTATACTGTATAAAATAAATAGAAAATACATAGAAATATAATTTGTGTAATAAAAAATATTTTTTATTAACCATTCTTAATTATTGTGCATTTATTAATTTAGTTGTTAAATATAATCACGGTAAAATTATTAACTTATATGGGTCAGACCGAGTTGCGATCGTATTTGTGCTTGTTGACGATTAAGTAGGCGTAGACGCCGACGAGCATGGTAGAGATG
>JAQIXC010000635.1:0-22248 GCA_034697605.1 Metabelba pulverosa | reverse complement strand
AAAAATATAAAATAAATATATTATTAATTTATTAATTACGTCTTAAAGCACGAATTACCTTTAAAATGCAATTATATTATATTCTAGTGTATAAAACATGTCATATTTCAAAAACGATTAGTGATAGAGCATTCTAACTATCGCCATTCAATTCAGCATGTCGAAATTAATCTAAAAACATGTGTTATATTGATATTTTGAATTTTAGACTTTAACGTCCCCTAGCGGATAAACCACATAACATACAAACGTATATTTGATATATTTAAGTTCAGCTCGATGTCCTTTATCGATTTCGCCATAGTGGGAGATTTTCCAATTTTTTCTGCACTTTTAGTGACTTTTGCACATAACAATACAAATCGAGATTGGCATGTTAATTTTGTCTCGCACTGTATATATAAAAGTAATTTGCGTGCATAGTTAAATTAATTGAGTTTAAGCAATAAATAATTTATTAAATATTAATTTTTTATTTTATTAAATTATTTTTAAAACATTTAATTATAATTTATTAATGTAAAATAATATTTGTTTGCAATGACATGTTACTTATACTGTACATAAGTTAAACATTACATTAGTAATATTAATATAAAATCAGATTATCCGTTCATATTGCCAAGTACTAAAATCAGACAATGAGAAAACTAATGATGCTTATATATCACACTTTATATTTGATGTGTAATTTCAAATTTAATCATTTTTAAAAGTAGAATGGCACAAATAGCAATAATCTATAAATAAATTTATATATACATTAATTATTTTGCACAATTAGCCATGTAAGAAATTTTATCTATACTTCATAACCGCGAAAGTAGTCGATAGTAAACCACTTATAACAAGAAAACCCGATTCCGTTGCCACTCCTCTCTCCCACTCTCTCGTACAGCAGAAGAAACTATAAAAACATTTCATTAATTATCTTAATTATTAAATATAATTAAGATTTAATAAAATTACTTTCAGCCCATGTCTGGCCATTCGAAGTGCTGGCGCTTTAGTGCGAATGTATCGCAACTTATAAGACGACAACAACTTATAGGTCTTCTTAGTCTCGAAATGCACGGAAGCGGACGACTCGATCAGCAGTAATAGAATCGTTACCGACATTACTATAACACTCATAAACATCGCTTTAATTGTCCAAATAATCCGATTGCCAAGTACTACCATAAAAATGAACAGTGCAATTATTATCGATAAAGACGCCCAGAATATTGCCAAAACTTTCGACCATATATTTACGTTGTACTCGTTAATTTCATGGTATATTTTAAATAAAGCAAGTATAATATTATAGAAATTAAATTGGTAAATATAGTTGCAATGATTAGTGAGATAGTAAAATTGTTTAATGATATTTTGCTGTTTGAGCTTTAAATAGATTGATACAAGATAAAAGTATGTCATTTGATAGGCAACTAGTCGAAACGTGTAAAACGCAATTAGCACGTATAAAAATGAGTGAGGCAAGCCAATTAATATTAGCGTTACATAGGAGCATTTTTTAATATAGATAAAAAATGTTATAAAAAATCCAAACACTCCCATTAAATTAACTACCATGTTACTGCATTTAAGCATGATCTTTATTTTCTTATGTATGTTTAAAATAATCTTCTCGTCATTGAGACCGCAATCTATGGGCGGAATAACTCCAGACATGACGTCAAACACTCGCAGATATGTCGGACGGATATCATGATAATAGTTGTGATAATGGATTAGTTGTGTTAATATAGCCATTGATAGCGACACTCCAAACATTAAATTGAAATGCAATTTAAAGCCAATTAAATAGCCAACATCACCGGCAATTACATAATAAAATGTAAAATTATCCGGCAAATACATAGAAATTATACATCGAATAAAATAAATTAATTGAACAGTAAATACGAGAATCGGATGAAATAGTTTGCGTCTATGAGTCGCACCGTTCGGATACAGAGATAATCCGATTCTATACAAGTGTTGACTCGCTTTAGCGATATGTAGTTCTTTAGGCAATAAATATTGAATTTTTATTTGAGTATTCAATTGTATTGACATGTTTATTATATATTTGAATGTAAAATTTTATCTATATAGTTATTTAAATTAATAATATATGTGTTAATTGTCAAATTAAATGTGCTATTTAAAATAAACAAATATCAATTTTTTCAGAACTATATACTGTACAGTATTTTTGGAGTAAATATATTACAAAATATATGAAACTGTTTCTCAATATGTTTGCTATAATTAGTTTGACATTAACTATGGTTTTTCATTTATTTATAAATTATTTCATTAGTTAATAATTAACATGCAGTTTTACATGTTATATGCAAATTAAGTTGAAAAACAATATAGATTATATGTTTTAATATTATATCTTTGCTAATTGACTATTGAGCAATTGTATATTAAAGCTATAAGTGTACAGTATATTCAGTGTAGTAATTGTAACTTAAAATAAACAAATAATTTTATTAATAAAATAATAACACAGTTATTTTTGCAACAAATAAAATGGATCTTTACAAAATTACTATTCTAATTCAAGCATTGCGCTACAAAATAGCCCAATAAAATAGCCTAACTTAAGCATGCGCATTTGCACATTTAGTATGCACTAGCTTTCAAAAACATTTGGCGCACTTTCACACAGATGATGCGTTTTTACCATGCTACTACACAAAGGTGCCAAACAAAAATATAAACATACTTATAAAATAACAAAAACAATGATAAAAAATCAAATAGTATTGCTAGTTTCTGATTGTTTATACACTGTATGTTTTGTTGGCAGTATGTAGAAGTACACTGTAACTTTACGCTCGATTGCCACATGATTACACAGTACAATTTTCGTCAATACACAGGCACTTTCAGCAGCTGTTGAAGCGGCTGCCAAAGAAAGGGTTATCTCGCGTGTGCCAAAGTGCACAGTACAATTTTGTCCTGTCTCGACTACTAATGTCTATTTACATGCGAGTTTTATCATGTTTATTTCAAATTGAGTGCACATCCGGTCGTATAATAACCGATTTGTTTCACTCATTGTCTTTGTGTTAACTGTTTTCGCCGCCGCTTGACGTACAGTGCGTCGCGAAATATAATCACAACATATCACTAGTTTTCGCCGCTATTTGACACTACAGTGAGACTCAAACAAATAGTTTTGTTTTGTTTTGTTTTATAAACTGTTTAATAATATTCGATGTGTTTATTGTGAAACTATTGGCAATATTTTTGTTATTAAATAAATTGTTTTCAATTAGTAGTGAATTAAAAGTGATTACTACTGTATTCGTGTCAATTAGTAAACAATTTCGTCAATTAATTACAAATTGATATTAACGTCAAAATGAATGCAAAAGAGCTATCGGTTTGTCATATCTTGGATGAGATGTTGGCCGAGAAGGCGAGCACTGAATGCAAACGTAAATACAATTCAAATGCAAAACATGTTTTCAAAACAAAACTTTGGTTTTAAACACGAATTAAAACTTAAATATATTTCAAATAATTAGCGGAAACGCCGGCAGCGAGTCGTGAGTCGGGCGGCAAACGCGCGCCGCAGTCGCCGACAATCAAAGAGGAAGTGGCGCTAATGGCCGGCGCGTTCGCACACATATGCGCGATAAGGGCCGCGCACTTCGCCTCCGAAGCGGACGCCAAACGCGATGCCAAACTCGATGTCAAACCCGACGTCAAACTCGATGTGCGGCGACTCGAGCGCAACGACTTGACTGCCGGCGCGCCACTCATTCACGTCAACATTGCGGGCAAACGCGGCCGACCGCCGATGCACACGAAGAACCCGGTGCTGCGCTGCGACTTCGTCGGCTGCGGCCAGTGGTTCGACACGAAGGCGCTGTACAATCGGCACAAGTTCGCCGCACACGCCGAGTACACGTGCCGCTGGAACGGCTGCCACAAGCGGTTCGCGAGCAAAGTCGCCTACATCGAGCACCGCCGCCAGCACGTGCCGTTCCGGCCCTACCGCTGCTCGTACGCCGACTGCACGCATAGTTACGCCACACAATCGCATCTAACGGTTCACGTGAATCGTAAGCACTGTCCCGCCGGCGCCGGTAGCGCGCAATTCCGCTGTGATTGGCCCGACTGTCGCGCCGCCGCGTTCAAGACGAAGGGCCAGTATCTCAGTCATCGCAATGCGGTTCACGTGAACGGCGCGCTGCGCAGCGCCGGATCCGTGTGCGCCGTCTGCAGCCGCCGCTTCCGCTCGGCCGCCGAACTCAACGCCCACTCGAAACGCCATTTGAATTGTTTTGATAAACGCTTTCGTAATTCGTTTGATATTTAATAACTTAATTAAAACTTATTGTGTTTTCGTCGATGTTTGCGCCCATTCTTGTCTATCACTTATATTTAGGCTTTTTTGACAATTTTTAGGTCTGTTTTTCAATTAATATGTATTTAAATTAAATTCAGATTAAATTTTAAATTAAATAATAAATTTAATTTACCAGTTTATAATTCAACTACTCAATTAGCATGTTAAATTTTTTAATTGATTGTTTAATAAATATTTAATTGATTAAATGTTTATTGCATTAAATATTTGTGTGTATATATAGCTAGTTCCATACAAACTACATGGTAAAATATTTATTTAGAAATTATAAGATGTTATTATAGAGTATAAATATGAATTATTGATAAATTAGTTGTAATTTTGCACTAAATTACGATTTAGTTATTTCGTAAACTGAGTTAAAAACAAATGATTAAAATATAAAGCGCGAACTGTTCGTTACTGCCGGGCCTTGAGGTGTACATGTAGCTCCTTGGGCGAGAGGAGAACGGTGCCGTTGAAGTAGTCCAACTCAAAGCCGTCTACCAGTGCGAACTCGAAGCGCCGGATGAGTTTGGCCGCACACATGCGGATCTCATTCAACGCGAACCGCTGTCCGACGCAGAGTCGCGGACCGCCGCCGAACGGCAGGTAAGCGTACGGATGATGGCTCGGCTCGAACCAGCGCTCCGGCTTGAACTCGAGTGGCTCGGGCCAGAAATCCGGGTCCCGGTGCAATGCGTACGGCAGTATCTCGATCGATGCCCCCGCTGGTACGGTTATGCCTGGGTGAAAAGTTTTAATCACTATCAAATTACTGTATAATTTTATAATATGTTTGTAATTTTTAATCAATAATTTTTGATTTGGTTTGGATTTGGTAATTTTTGAAATAATCATGTACATTATATTTTTCGATGTTAATACTGTATAATTTTAAAAAATCAGAATTTTGACCTAACCTATAATCATGCATATTTTATTTTTAACTATAACTACCGTAACTTGTAAATACCGGTAATTAAAATAATGTCTATTTTAAATATGATTTTGAATTTTTGCAAAGAATTAATTTCGATTTAAGATTGATTTAAGCATGTATATTTTCCATACCGGTATCGCCGAGCTTATAGTCCTGGACACTCTCGCGCTGAATGCGTGTGAGCGACGGCGCCAGACGCAGCGTCTCGTGGATCACGCCGTTCAGGTACCGCAACTGACTGAGCCGTTCGCACGAGAAGTCGGTCAATGGTCGCAGCTCTTCGTATAGCTGGCGCTGACAGTCGGGGTTTTGCGCCAAATAGTAGATTAGATGAGTTATCGTCGCACTCGTTGTGTCGTAGCCGGCGATGAAGAAGCCGATGCCCTGCGCGGTCAGCTCGTCGCCCGACAGCGTGCCCTTCGGTTTGCCGACAACCTTCTCGTGCGCTTCGGCGCCGTCCGCATCGCTATTACTGTCGGCGTCCGCGTCGTCGCCGTCGTGTCGTTCCGAGTCGAGCATCAGCTGCAGGAAATCGGTCTTTCGGTTTCCTGTTTGGATTTTAGCATGGTAAATATGATTTAAAATGTGCAAGCGAAATCTGTGCTAAAATGCGTAGTGCCAAAATACATATATTCTGAGCCATTGTTTTAATTATTCATGATAAAAACTAAAATTAATATATGATTTTTTATAAATATGCATAACTACAACTGTATTGTAAAATTAATCAGGTTAATATACAGTATGTGTTCTTTGTGCAACTGTTTTGATATTGGCAAGATAAAATGTTTGATTTAAAGCATGATTAATCACTATTACTGTATTGATAATGATAAATTATTGATAATTAAATAAAAATACATAACAAACAAGCATAATCATTGTGAAAATGTGTAATGCTAAAAATATATGCTTACCACCGTTAGTGTTGGCTTTCTTGCGTTCGGCAACAATTTGCGTGGTTAATTTATGAAAGAATTGAATTGCTCCCAGGTCGAAAAATTCGAGTTTAAGTGCGCGAGCAATCGGCGGCGCGAATATCGAAATCACCATGCTTAGCGTTGCGTTTACATTGAACACTTTTTTCGCGTTTACCACAATCGGATGGTCCGGGTTGTTGATTGAGTCAACTTTGATGCCGTACCCGCACGCGGCGATCACGTCCATTGCAAACGCGCCCACGTGTTTGCGAATGTCCACTACTTTGCCTAGATGCATTTGGCAATTCAACAAGTTAGTTTTTGCTTGGAAGATACAGTCAATTAATCTGTCAATCAATTAATACTCTATAATAAAGTATTTATCAAAGAGATTATATTCATCACAAAACTATTTAAACTGTCAAGGTAAAAAGATCTAAGCTATTTAATCATTAAGATTAAGTTATTATTTAATAATTTACTTTTATCATGATTAGTCTTATCAGCCAAACAAGTTAATTAACGGTAGAAAAGAATAAATATTTTATCAAATGACAAATATTTGTTTTGCGAAAATTATCATGTTTAAAACGTAAGTGCAGTTGTTCGTACAGCTATCTACTAATTATAGCAGTTATATCAAACAACATTTTAAAAATATAACGCATTTTCCCCCAATGTATAATTAAGATTAATTAATTAATTTCTAATTAATCTACAATAGTATAAGTTAATATAATTTGAACTGTTGAAATGATAGTAATCAGCCGCAACATTATAATAAACACCTGTACACGAGTAATTAATAATTTAAACTATAAGTAACTTGAAACAAATTAGTATCGGTTAAAAACAAAATAAACTAGATAGTACTTAAAAGCAATTCACATACCATTCTTCTCAAACACAGCCAAACTATCGACAAACTCGTCGGCGATGTCGGAGATATGAGCCATCATTGCGCGGAGTCGGCCGGACGTGAACGCCGGCGTCAGTATCGAACGGACGCGCTTCCAGTCGTCGTCGCCGGGCAGGAAGAAGACGCCGTGCCTGAGCACCGACGTGCCGATGTTGAACATCTTGTGGTTCGGGAACACGTGGAAGTCCTTCACCAGTATGTCGCGCAGTAAGTCCGGCTCATTGACGATCACGTTGTGCGTGAAGAAGTCGGACGCGCCGTAGACGCGGCCGTACTTTCGCGTCGCCGCCACTGTGTACTCGTGATGCATACCGGCCAGACCGCGCCATTCGATGAACTTCGGGCCCGGCACGCCCCGCCGCGACCAGTAGGTGAAACGCCGCCGCAGTAAGCTGCGAGAAGTAATCAATTATAATCTTAACATGATAGTTTTTGTTATGTTAATAGATTATTTTTATATGTATATTTTGTAAATTGTTATAAATTTTTTTTAATGTTAATAGACTTTTTTTAGTCATACTATGTTATACACATTGTATAAATATATGTATATTTAGATTTTTCAAAAACTATTTAGAATATGGATAAATATATGCGTGTAAAGTAAAGATAAGTTCTTCATTCAAATTTTTATACAGTATAAAAAATATTGAATATTAATTAATTAAATATTGTACTTACACTACGATTGCGGTGATAAACACGATAAACCAGGTGAAATATGAATTCAAGGCAAATATCATGTTTAAAAACTTTTTAACACGGCATATAACTGAATGAAATTACTAACACTTTTAAAATACAAAACGTTTTTTGAATAGAAAGTTTTTCAGTAGTTTGAATGACAAATTATGTATGGTGAAAAATATCGATTCGCGTTCGCGCTTATATTGGATGCGCAAAGACTCGGCTTTTTACTACATTCAGTGCAAAGTTAGAGCCTGTCGTTAAAACGCTCGACAAAATACCCTGAAAGAACTTGTTTGTCAAACAAAACTAATTACTTATTATTGAACAAGTTCCTATTTAACGATAGCATAGTCGTTAGTGCAAAAGTACATCCCTACTTTTAGTGCAGCTTTAGGGATTTTGTTTGAAAGCACATTTCTTTCACACTGAATACACTATACAATAATTGTAATTATTTTTAAATTAGTATGATGTAATCTATTTGTCAATTTTTATCATGCATTAGATTTAATATGCAACTTTTATGCAAAAATATAATGTATATTTTATTAAATGTAAAACTTAGGACATTTGTTCTATGATATTAAAAAATTATTATTTTATAAATAATATATTGAAGTTTTGTTGTTGTTTTTTTGTATAATATTTACAAAACTCACAATTTTTAAATATATTTTATTTAAAAAATGAGCATGTGTGAGCATTGTAATTACTCGATAAATCATCAATGATCATATATAATTGTAAAAATTAAGTTTATAAATCTATAGTCTTTAAATAAAAAGTGTATTATAGCATAAATAAAAATTACTGTTTTTAATACAATTAAATATAAAATTTGAAACAATAATGTTTGAATTAAAATTATACAATTAAATATTTATACAATTTTATAATACAATGCAAAGTGAATGTTTCAATCTTTCAGCGAAACTCTCACTTAAACTTTCACTTAAAAATAAATTTCAATGAAATTTACAACCCTAATATTTTATGATAATTTCTATTTATGATAATTTATGATAATTAGCATTGAGCAATAAATGTAGCAATAAACAAATATTTAAATGTTATCTATGTAATTTGAACTGACTAATCAGTAAATTACTAGTAATTTAAAAGTACTGTACATATCTACATAACGAACATTATATATATATATATAAACTATAACTACACATTGGCAAAATTAATAAAGTTGTATTTTCAATTTGACTAAACAAATTAAAATTTACAATATATTACATAACAAATTATGTCTATTGCACCAGAGGATAAAATACGCGGTAAAACACCGGCGGATATCGCGCAGAAATGCCTAACATTTTGTCGAAACTATTTGTCCGGCAATTGGTTGGGTCTGACGGTCGCCGACATCGAAGTGAAGCGAATAACCGGAGGTATCAGTAATCAACTCTATTTGTGTCGTATAGTAAAACCGCGCGCGACTGCCGGCGCCGAACCCAACGAAGTGGTCGTTCGGTTCTACGGCAAACCATATTTCATGCAAACCGTAACCCAATCGGCCGGAAATGAGTTTTTCAATGCGGGAGTCGTAGCGCTGATCGCGTCTCAGATGCGTTTGGGACCCGAAGTGTACGGTTTGGCGACTTTCGGTCAAATTCTCGCCTATTATGAGGTAATCAATAAATTATTAATTTAACAAGTTTAAAATTTAAAAATTATTAAATATGTATAGAATAATTAAATATAATATATGCAAAAAAGATTATATGCATATATCTTATTAATTTATTACACAATAAATTTAAGTTTAAAAAGATGACGCTAGAATTATTTTATATAATTAGCAAGATATGTTAAATCGCTCGCAACACTTTCAAGATTTAAACATGATAAAAGGCGTGGCGCAAACATTGGCCCGATTTCACTCAACCCGCGCGCCGACAAACACGGGCCGCAAGAACTGGATTATTGAATTCTGTCGACACATTCAGCAGAAATGGCCTAAAATTATGGCCCAATTGCGTGAATACGAGTGCAAAACGCTATTAAACCTGAATTTAAACGAAGAGATCGAATGGTGTGAGCGATGCGTTCGGTCGGCCGACTCGCCGCTTGTCTTCGCGCACAACGATTTCGGCGAAAGCAATATAATGCTTATAAAATCAAGTGGCAAGGTACTACTGTGCGATTTTGACGCGGCCTGTTATAGCTACCGGGGCGGCGATTTCGCCACACTCTTTGTTAGGGGCACTAAGAGCGGCGCAAACTACACATTTCCGGACGAGTCGATTCTGACGGCACTAATCGGCGAATATATCCGCAAATCAACGCAACTGTTCGGCGATGAGTACGCCGTCGATGACCGCAATTGTGTCAAACATATCGCGAAAGAGACGAAACTTTTTATTGCGGTTCGACTGCTATTCGTAGCGCTATTTTGCGCCAATATTGACGAGACGTCTCAATGGGTCAATAATGTCGAAACTAGCTTGGTAAGTTATAAATTAATTGTGCACTAACATGCGCGTTTGTGTAATATGTAAATTATCATGCACTTGTTCGTCAATGCTATGTTAGTTTTCTGATTTTAGATTTGTATTATTGCAGAAACTTACCGAAGACCGTCTGAATTGGTATTTTCAAATTAAAAGCGTGTTGATTGAGCAAGGTTATGTCTAGTATAAAGGGCTTTATTTTACAGTTTTTACTTTATCATCAATTATTAATGGTGTTTTAATCTATTGTTTAGTTTATTGCTATAAGCATGTGAGTTAGAAACTAGATATTTAAATAGATATACAGTAAATTCTATTATAAATGTTAATGTATAATTTTTATTATAATTAATTAGTTGTCAAGTAGTTTCTTATCTTATGTAATATTCAGATTAATACTATTTTATTGCAATATTTTTAAATAATAATTATGATTTTCAATTCACTGAAACATTCACTCCTAAATAGATTTTACTAAAATTTACAACCCTATATAATGCAATTTATTTAGACTAGTAAATTTTAGTGAAATTTATTATTTTCTTGTGAATATATTTCTGAAAGTTTGAAACTTTTATTTTATACATTATTATATAAAATTACTGATTGAATAAACAAAAATAAGAAAATGTTTTATGTAGTTGGTCTAACGTAAATTTTGTTATTAATTATTTTATTGTGTTAAACTTAGTATAATATTATATTTGATATTATTTTTATTTATATTTAATTAGTATTAAATTTAGTATTATTATATTATATTGTGTAAAATTATTCAGTTGAATTTAAAATATTACTCAGATACTAAAATAATAAATTTGTAATTTTGCTCAAAGACAAAGAATTAAACTTTTATCAAGCTTAAATATTGAAAACTACCGAGATCATTAATTTTTAAACATGATTAAACAATGATTAAATGGTTTTTTATATTAATATTTGCTAATTGAAATAGATAATTTAAGCATTTATATAATCTTATATGGTTGCCTTAATTCTTATATAAATGATTCAAAGCTATTTATTTATTAATATATAGAACATCTATATTTTGAGACTTAATAAACAAATTAATTTATAATTTAATATAGATAATATTATTATATCTATAAAAATAAAAATGTACGATATTAACATTATTCTAATTTATATATTAACAATTCTATATATTTCTAGAACACGTGTGGGAATATTACGATGCTTTATTTTTTTTAATAAATATTAGTATGCTTTTAGAGTTAATATTTTATTATGTACATTTTTACTAATAGATTAATTGTTTTCAAATATTCTGTATTAATATATTTGTATGTTTTTTTTATTGCATTTATTATCATATTAAATATAATTAGATTATTTGTCTCTATATTTATATTTAATATTTCTAATATTATTGATAGTGAATACAGTACGATTGCAGTTATTTAAATAACAAGATAAACGGCGGATAAAATAATAAGATAACAAAAATATTACACGTAATTTTATATATACATTATTTATTAATTTTTATTATTATTTATTAGTTTTAATTTTTAGTATACAAAGTTTCAAATAAAAAATTGTTATACGTAAAATAAAAAAAACAGTATTCCGAAATAATAACATTGGTATATGATAATAATACATCTAGTTTAATATATTTAATAAATTATAAATAATATAAAATCAATTCATAAATTGTTTAACTAATTGCTTACAACAATCACTAATATTTATAACTTTGTTAAATATGGCAAAATGCACAAAATACATGATAACTATAATTGTGTTAACGGGATTTCTATATCAAACAATTATATTATTAATAGAGTTTATTAGCGGCGATACTGTTGTCGAGACATCTATTAAAACATTAAATTCTCGACAATTGCCGTCAATTACTCTTTGTTTCCCCATATTTATAATGCATATCAATAATGCTAATAGATATAATCTGTATAAAAACTTACTAGTCAAGAATAATAATAATAATAATAATAATAATAATAATAATAATAATAATAATAATAATAATAATAATATGCGAAAACAAAATAATAGTGAAAATAATAATAAACTAGCTTATTTAAATGGTATGGTGCTTACAGAGATATTAAATAAATCAAATATTTATCGATCATTTAAAACATTTGATAGCATTTACATAAATGGATATAATATAACATTAAATTTAACAAATTCTTTAACATCCATTGTGTTTATAAAATATAGAATGTACCGGTGTACATCAATTTATCCAGGCATACTTCCTCGTGTGTTCGAAAGTGCTTTTCAAATTCTTTTACAACTTAGCAGTTTCATACATTTAAACTTGGCATTATTTGACAACAACTTTGTCTACTTATCACTACACGCAAAAAATAACTTGCCAGACTTTACAAATAAACATAATTATATAAAATTATATTTTGGAAATTATTATCAAATTGTATTCAACGCAATAGAGACGCAACTATTGCCGCCGCCGTATGAAACCAATTGCCGGTCGTATGCGACGGACGCTGACTCGAGTCATATGAATACGAGAAGCGATTGTATTAACAAATGTTTGTTTGAAATATACATTAAACAAAATAATCGAAAATGTATACCAATAATAAAAAATATATTTTGTTTAGAGAAATATTTTACAAATTTAAAAATAAGTAACTATTGCAGCAATATGAATTATTCTATTAAAGACTTCAAACAATTTCAAACAATATGCAGTTTAAAATGTCAGAAAAACTGCATTGACTCGATTTATGTATTCACAAATATTAGTTTTTATAATGCAATTAAATCCTTTCATAAATTTTATAAATTAAATAACTTGCGAATTTTGATTGCACATAATCGAAAAGCGGATATTTTAAATAAGCATGTGCCTCGAACAACAATAATGATATTTGTTTTAAAGATAAGTGGCTTGTTACAATTATGGCTGTCTATTTCAATTCTTCAAACCGCTAATAAAATAATCAATATTTTCAACTCATTTTTTAAAAATATTAAACATTATAAAAAATATCTTTATTTAAAATATGTAATTATTATTTTGTGCACAGTTGGTTTTTCTCTCCAAACGTATTTATTATTATCGCAGTATTTAAGCGCTCGAACAGCGGTTTCGATGCGATTCTCGAACTCAAAAAACACAATAATTCCGTCGATTTCTATATGTTATCCACTTTTGCTATCATTAAATAAAATGGAAAATAAGTTCACAAAATTTAAAGATGTTGTTAATATGTATAAAAATAATAAAACACAATATTTATTTTATTATATTGACCAAGCATTATTAAACATGTCTATATATAAAGTGTTTCATGATTATAGTTTTAAACCATTTTCTTACCCGACGAACGGTTCATACGTACGAGTAATTGACGCAAATAATCGATACTATTATGACTACAAACCAATAGAATTACATCAATGTATTCATAGAGAGAGAAAATGTTTTACATTTTTGAATCATCATGATACATTTTGGAGAAATCTATCAATATATTGGAGTAAGATTGAAATTCAACTGAAACATGATGAAAACTGGTTTCCCTATCATTTCTATTGGGATAGTGCACAGCAATCATACTTACAAATAGCAATTCATTCGCCGAATTCCATTCCACAAATTAATTTCGATAATTTCGATACAATTCTAATGCAATCTATAAATAAAATAACAATCAATTCGATAACAACACGTCTACTGCCGGCCCCGTATGCGACCGATTGTCGCGAATATGATTCGGACGACACGTATCGACGCATTAATTCGCGCAACGATTGCATCAAAAAGTGTTATATAAAGCGAATACAAAAGAAATGTCAAACGAATTGTATACCAAAAGCTTCAATAATTCCGCTAAGAATTGATTATTTTACCAATAATTCAAATGAATATTTTTGCTCATATTTTAATAATAGTTTTAATCAATGTAAGATACAGTTTGATAAAATACTTTCGTTAGACTGTATTAAATTATGTCGACATAACTGTTTAAAAATATTTTATAATTTTAATATAAATGAAAAAATTCGTATCGAAAACGAGTCGAGAATCGGACGAATAGTCGTTAAACACAACCGACTATTCGATGCCTTCATTGAACACAAACCGGAAATGACTTTTATATCGTTTGCTTCGAATTTCGGCGGACTTTTCGGCATTTGGTTTGGAATATCGGCTTTGGATTTAATGTTTTCAATTGTGTCGGCGCTAATAAATATGCGTTTATTTAATATAACTTAACATTGTTCTACATATAATTAAAACGCATTTTATATTAAATTTGATAGTCATCATTATATTATCAAAACGCATTTTTAAGTCTATTTAACACCCACTAGTTACAATTTAATTAAACTTAGAATATTTTTAATTAAAAATTTATAAATTTTTATTAATTAGATTTGATATTTTACACATTATTAAATTTAACAAATTATTTATTCAACAATTATAGTTTAATGTAACTATTTTTTTTTAATATAAAATAAATTTATTTGTCATATTTTTGAAAATATTATGCATTTTGGATGTAAATGAGTATTTAGTTTGTTAATAACTCATTTAATGTGATTTATAAAAAATATTTAACAAAATCTATAAAATAAAAATATATAATATTTATAAATTATTTGTTATAAGAAATATATTTGCAACTGTATTTTAAATATCTTTTTTTAGCTGACCAAATAAAACATGTTTACTTAAATAATATTTAACAAATTTTATTTTATTCTATGCAATAAATTAATACAATTCAATAAAACTTATACTTACAAAGAATTAAAAGGCGTGGCTACATTTTGCAGCATTAAATTGTTCAGAAGAAATGTTGTGCTGTACTGTGACAGTATTCATAGCACAACGTGATGACTCAAGTTTAAACTTTTCAATAAGCGCTGCGTTATTTGTACTGTAAACACGCATTGCATGCCAATATTTATCAAATCTGACGTTTGCGACTATAGTTTAATTCTTTGTACTTATACTGTATATAGATTTTTCAATGTAATTTTATCTGTTTTCTATGAATGTGTGTAGTTTCAGCGTATTTAGTATTATCGAGATCTCAAATGCATATTCTTATACATTCTGGTAATTACTGCAATTTATAAAGTATTATATATAATTAGAAATGCTCCATATTATAGTGGCTAGGAGGGGATTCTTATCAATTAATATTACACATCAACTAAAATAAATTTACATTAATTTTTAAAACTTATAATAATATTTATACAAGTTAGAAATATAATATTATTGTTATTATTGTAATAATTGCAATTTTACTGTATACATATTACTGTATACATAATACTATGTCAGAAATTAATATAAATTTATATTATAATGTAAAATATGAGTTACCTGTACTAATATAAACAATAGTAATGAAATATTTTATTTATTATTGGAACAAAAACATTTAATCAAATTATTTATTAGTTCAGATGCTTTATAGTATTTGTTAATATATTATAATTTGATTTTAATTTATTTATTTTATACCAGATTAAAATGTACGTTATAAAATGAATTAAATCAAATTCTCAAAACAATACTTTAGATTATTATAATTGCAAAATTAATTGTTCATTAAAACATATACTAATAATTAATAATTTTAAGCGTTTGGATACTAAAGATTGGTAAATAATAATGTTTCTATTTACTAAATCAAATTACTAAAAATCCTTAAAATTGTTTTATCCGCCACTTAAAAAGTGTATTTAGAAAGTTTATTATTTCATCTATACTATAAATGCGGGGATTGATTCTAAATTATTTATATCAAATATCTGTAAATTTGAATTTCCGAGATATCATTAAAAAACAATTTGTGGGATATAATGGTTAGAATCTATATGTACTGTATAATAAAAATAATTCAAAAATATTTTAATAAATATTAAAATAATAATCGATATTAATAACTATATTAAATTATATATTCAACAACAAAATTATATAGTTAATACAAGATAAATTTTTATAGTACAAAATTCATAACATAAATAAATGTAATAAATCAAATTAATTAAATTAATATACAAATGACATAGATTGATCATATAAAAATAGTAGCTTATATTTGCTATAATTTCAAAATTACAAATAGTTTTGTTCAACTGTTTAACTTTATTACAATAATTAGTTTTATTTACACATATTTACAGTTTTTTAATAAGATATTATTAGTATGTATTTTACGGTATAAATATTCAAATATTTTTTGTTTTTTAATAAACGAATTGAATAATATATAACCTAATTAATAACTTATAATATAAAACTTTCAACATCAAATATTATTATCTCTAAACTTATGTTTATTGTGATAAATTAGAATAACAAAAAATATTGTATAAAAAATATATAACTAATTAATTTGATTAGTATATTATTGCAATATTTCAATTTATTATATATCTACTAATCTATTAATATAATACTTTTTAGTTTACAAATTGTTTAACAAATATTTTGATTTAATACCACAACTGTCTATATATTAATAAACTGAATAATTATGGCCAAATGCCAAAAATATATTGTAATTATGATTGTGTTAATAGGATTTTTATATCAAACAACGGAATTATTATTCGAGTATTTAAGCGGTGATACTGTTGTCGAGACTTCGATCAAAACTTTAGATTCGCGACAAATACCGGCAATTACTCTCTGTTTTCCAATATTTGTAAATATGAGTAATAATTCAAATGAATTTACACAGTATACAGACTGCATTAATAAAAATCAAATTAATGAAAACATTAATCAAAGATGTAATAATAATAAAAATTATAAACATAATAATTTTAATATTAAAACACTCGAAAAGTTATTGAATAATTCAGATATATTTGATACTTTTAATATAAACAGATCAGTCATCATTAATAAAAACAATGTTAAAATTAATATAAATAATTCAATTGTTTCAATTATGTTTATTGAAAATGAAATGCACAGATGCATTTCAATATACCATGGTATCGTGCCACGCCTATTTGAAAGCTCATACACAAGCTTTATAACCCTATATAATTATGATATATTCTCTAAGAGAAAATATTGCAACAATTTCGTTTATGTATCACTCCACTCAAAAAATAACTTGCCAGATTTTTGGAATAAAAACAATTATATAAAATTCAATTTCGGAAATACCAATAAAATTCTATTTAACGCAATAGAGACGCGACTATTGCCGCCGCCGTATGAAACCAATTGCCGGTCGTATGCGACGGACGCTGACTCGAGTCGTATGAATACGAGAAGCGATTGTATTAACAAATGTTTGTTTAATACATATGAAAATGATAAAAAATTAAATTGCATTCCAATAATATCCAACATATTTTATTTAATTAAATATTTTAGAAAATTTAAAATAAATAACCAATGCAGCCACGTACATTATTCCAAAAGATATATTGTTCAAATTTACGCTAAATGCAGTTTACAATGTCCGTTAAACTGTATTGAATCAATTTATGCATTTACAAATATCATGAATAACGCGAAACAAAAGTTTAATAAAAAATATAGATTGCAAATTTTTCTTAAGCATAACCGAAAAGCAGATATTGTAAATACGCATGTACCTTGCACATCTACAATGGTTTTTATTTCTGAGTTTAGTAGCTTGCTACAATTATGGCTGTCGATTTCGATGTTTCAAATCGCAAATAAAATAATCAAGATTTTCAAGTCCTTCCTGAGTAATGTAAATTATTTTAAAAAATTTATTTACTTAAAGTTAATATTTATATTATTGTGCACAGTTGGTTTTTTATTTCAAACTTATATATTATTAAATCAGTATTTAAGCGCTCGAACAGCCGTTTTGCTGCGATTCTCAAACTCGAAAAACACAATAATTCCGTCGATTTCTACATGTTATCCACTTTTGCTGTCATTGAATAAAATGAAAAATAATTTTACTAAATTCAAAAATGTTATGAACATGTATAAACATCATGAAAGAAATAATAGATTTTACTTGCAACTTAAATTAGCTTATGATCAAACATTATTAAACATGTCAATATACAACATATTTCATGATTATAGTTTTAACCCATTTTCTCACCCGAGGAACGGTTCATACGTACGAGTGATTGACGCGAATAATAAATCCTATTATGACTATAAACCCATAGAATTACATCAAATTATTAATCATGATGTAAAATGTTTTACATTTTTCAATCACCTTGATATATCTTGGAGAAACAAACAGATTGAATGGCGTAAAATTGAAATTGAATTGCGACATAATGAAAAATGGTTTCCTTATGAATTCTACTGGGTAAGGGCTAAACTGTCAAGTTTATTTATTGGAATTCACGCGCCAAATGAGATTCTTCAATTTAATCAAGATAACTTTGATAGAGTATTTATGCAACATCTAACCAAAATTGCATTCAATTCGATAACAACACGTCTACTGCCGGCCCCGTATGCGACCGATTGTCGCGAATATGATTCGGACGACACGTATCGACGCATTAATTCGCGCAACGATTGCATCAAAAAGTGTTATATAAAGCGAATGCAACGGATGTGTCGAATGAATTGCATTCCGAAAAATTCATTACTTCCGCTTCGAATCGACTATTTTTCGAATACATCAAATAATTATTTTTGTCGATTTATGAATAAATGTCATGTCCAATTCTATAAAAATGTTTCGATGCAATGTCACAAACTATGTCCACATAATTGCTTTAATTCGTTTTATAACTTCTATATCAATGAAAACATTCGTTTGGATAGCGAGTCGAGAATCGGACGAATAGTCGTTAAACACAACCGACTATTCGATGCCTTCATTGAACACAAACCGGAAATGACTTTTATATCGTTTGCTTCGAATTTCGGCGGACTTTTCGGCATTTGGTTTGGAATATCGGCTTTGGATCTAATGTTTGCATTTGTGTCAAGACTTCTAAAATTCATTAACCAATAAAATTTGTGAAAATACAAAAATAATTTTATAAAATGAAAATGGATTACAATCACTACATTGTTTGGTAGTAATGAAATCTTGCCATCGATTCACGTTATCTTCGCGTGAATTGAATGTATTATTTTTGCTCATTTTTCGCCAAAAGTTCTTCGGTTTTCTCATTTGAATCAATTCAATCAATATCTTACATTTGTTTGACTTACAGACCGGCATAAATCCAAAACTAGTTTTATTTTTGGTTTTAAGATATAAGAAATTATTTGTTACATATTGATTGTAATAATAATAAACTACTATCTAGAATTATAAAAAAGTACATAAAAATAAAAATCGCTTAATGTTTCAATTTAAATCTATCAAATTTAATGTAATTTATATTTAACTTCAATATAAATATAGCTATGATTGTTTAATTATATAGTTAATTCATTGCGCGAGCAGATATTATTAAAATTATTCAACACAATAAAATGCAAAGCTTATCCAGTTTAATAAGTTATATAACTTTTTATTACGCAATTGTTGTAAACCGCGCCTGGTACTTAATTGTTGCATGGGTTTTAGTCTTAGCTTTTGAATTATTTAACTCATTAGACAGTTTGCAAACAAATCGATCGCAAAAATCAATTCAATACTTAAGTTATGTTTGGAATTAAGAAATCGGTTCACAAAATGCGTTTACGAAGTGACACAACTCGGCGGCAATCGTTCGACCGGTTCGGCGACGACATGTGCGCTGAAATACTACAATACCTGCCGCTTGAAGACAAGCTCTGCTACGAAGCGGTGGCCAAACAGTGGCGCCGAAGCGTTCGCCGAAAGCAATACGAATTGCAAATCAAACCGTACTCTATGAACCACATCCGTACCAATCGCTTAGATGTACCGCAATTCGAGGCACTTCTGGCCAAATGCCAGTCCATCGCGAGAATTCAGATCAAAAACGTGACGTTCGCGACGAACCGTGAAGTCATCGACGCGATTGTCGCCAATTGTCCGCAATTAGTCGAATGCGACGCCGACTTCGGAATCGGCAAATACGCGGAACTGATCGCGCGATTACAGGAATTCAAAGCAAACTATTTGTCCGATATTTTCGACTGCAATCTGAATGAGATTTTGGCGAAACGTTTGCGTCGATTCCAGTTCTGTATGCAAGACGAGGACGCCGTCCGAGTGCCGCCGTTCGTCGCGCACTATCGGAACCGATTGGCACATCTCTGCCTTTATCTATCGCTGCCAATCACGGCCGAGACGTTCGGTGCGCTAATGACCGGTTTGGCCGAACTGTCGGCACTGATCAGTCTGAAGATTCTGTGCTTTTCAACGCCTATCGCCGAGAGAGTTGGCGCGCGTTTACCGCAAATAGGACTGAATTGCCGGCGATTGAAGTCTTTGTCGCTTCGGAGCGAATCGGCGCGTCTTTCGCCGATCATTCGATCGATTGAAGACCACTTCAAACGACTGAAACGATTGGATCTCAATTCGAGTGTCGTATCGGAGCCGTACGGTCGGGCGTTGCGGCGATTGCACGGATTAACGCATTTATCGCTCTATAATCGGGACAGAAATGCGGTCAACGACTCGTTCTTCGCCGATATCGACGAACACCTACCGCTCCTACAGTCGCTCGTCATATTCGGCGCCAACGTATCGGCGCTTGGCTTGGAATCGGTGCCGAGACTATCACATCTGCGGTTCTTTAGTATCGTTAGAAACGCCCAGCAATTGAGTGACGCGTTTATCGGCGAACTGACAGCCAATTGCCCGAAAATACGCGAACTTTCGATTGACTATTCGATTGAATTAGCGCCGCATTCGTCGCCTCTTTTGTTGCAAAACATATTTTTGCATTTATTCAATGCATTCATTCCAAACGGCGTTTTCAATTAAATCAAAGTTTTATTTCAAATATTATTTAGTTTTATTATTTATTTGCAAACAAATACTGTTTAGTCAAATAATAACGGTTTACATCAAAGTTTTTTTAATTATCATAATACATTTATAAGAAATATTTATGATAATGTACCGTATCCTCTGACTTAGTATTGCCGCTAATTTCAATTTTGTTTTGTAGTTATTTTTGTTAAATTTTAACATTCAACTAACAAATGCAATATTAAATCAATTGCAGTGAACTGAAAAATATAATCAAAATTTATAGGCAATATTATCTAGATAGTATTGCACCCCTTCACTAAAACTTAGATAGTATTGCGCGCAATATTAAGTCAGAGGATACGGTATTATAAAATTTATAACATTAGTTTGTAATATAGTTTGTTCTTAATATGATAATAGAATATTTATCCATTTATTGAACAAGATAAACAGCGGAACTTACTAAAACTTATTTTTCATATTGATTAATTTAAGTTTAATTTAATTGTTTTATCAAATAATTATAATAAAACTGATTTTGATATTTTGCCAACAAATCAATGGTTGTCTCCAATTCGTCCGACCCTTTCACGGCGTTTGCGTCTATACTCCAATCGCTCACTCGCGCCAATATCTCGGCACAGGTAGGTCGGCGATGCCACGCCGGGCACAATGTCATCGATATAATGAACTCCTCGAGCGATTCGAATGTATTGGCAAGGTCGTAATTAATCGTGATATCTATGTTTGATCTATATTAAAGTTGTAGAATGTACGTGTTGAAATTTTCGAAATTATTGATACCGGTACATTTATTATTGTACATAATATATACTAACGGATTGATATATAGATCAAATAATTGTTCGGCAATTCGGCCCAAACTATATATATCGGATTTTATGTCATATTTCGTGCCATTTCTCACTTCCGGCGCTACATATTTCAAAGCAGCCAACCCTTGCGTATCTGTTGTGTCACTCCTGTCGTGAGTAGCAACTAATCCAAAGTCGCATATCTTGAGTGACATTTGGTGTGAAATCAAGACATTCGTCGGTTTGAGGTCTCGATGTATGACCGGAGGCGACGATTCGT
>JAQIXC010000634.1:0-22249 GCA_034697605.1 Metabelba pulverosa | reverse complement strand
AATTTTGAATTATTAAGTTATTTTAATTGTAAACATTAGGGCTTTTAAACAAAATTGAGTTATTTTAAAATCAATAAAATTTCAGTATATAGTTAAATAATTATATCGCTTAAATTAAATAAGATAAATAATATTAAAATATATTAAAAGATAAATTAATAATTTTTTAATTAAGTTCAACACAATTATTTTGGCTTTATTCTAATTAATTTTATTAACAAAAATAAATGTTTTATTAGTTTTCACAACAAATTTAAACAATATAGATTTATCTAAAATGTGAACAATAAAGAATTTGCGTTTTACTTTTAAGGCAATTTTGAAATTTATGCCAGTGGTAATTTTCAAAATTATCATTTTTATTGTTTTATGCAAAATATCTTTGATAAACAACTAAACGTCAAATAACACGAGTTTTTGGTTAATCTCAAACATAAAGACATAAAAACAATTTATACAATAATTTTGAAAAATTCTAAACATTAGTATTGAGAATAAAAAAATTTGTTCAGCAATAAATTTATTTTCAATTATCAAATATCTCATACTGTATATTAAATTCGAATTCAAGGTAATATCCTTGAGACTAACTAACTGTGCAATCAGTAATCGTTATTAATAAAAGCTATCATTTGATTTAATTTATTAATAAATTATGAATAAAATGGCAAAAAGTTTGTGTGTATTTCATAAATAATTAACTTTTTTTTCATATATAAAATTCTATAAATAATTACACAATTTATGGCAAAAAACTGCTAACTATATCGAAACAAAACTGCACTACAAGTGTATATACGGCTATTAAACACAATAAAAGATTTTTGTGTAATCGAGATAACACATGAGATAATGTGCAAAAACATAGTTAGTATTTATTTTCAGTGGCGCAGAGGTGTAGATCCGGACGACACACAAAAAGGCCTTATATTCGCAATCTGTGAGCAGAACAGAGAAAAAAATTCGTACAGAAAAAAGTGGAGAAAATATGCGTTATATACGATATAATGAAACGTAATTCGATGTCTGATGTCAGTAGCCTTGTGTGCAATTGCCGAATAGCACCGGTATATTAGTGGTTTAGCCATTCGCCTGGCGCTGGTACTGGCGCTCTCATGTTGTTCTGCACTTACGACGATACCAGTCCTCCTTTTTTTCACCAGCACACAACCGACACCACTGCACAACTGTATCAAGCTACTATTATTATTATTCCCGACATATAAAAAGAGTCTTAACTAAATAAATTTGACATTAAATTCAACCGAAAAAATCATTATTCATCCGAAAAAATATACATTATATTGAAGTTCAGAACTTCAATAAATAGAAAACCAATAAATAATTTTTTTGGCGCAACAAAAAAGAATTTTTAATTCGGATATTCACCGGAAAATAAATATAAATTATAAAATCCCTTTTTATACAGTGAAGAAAAATAATAAAATCAAAATAAAAATCAATTTTTTAAAACAAATTATTTATACACAAAACGTAAGGATAGATAAAATAAGACGAAAATTATAATATTTATTCGTTAAGTAAGTAAAGCAAAGATAAGGTTAAAAAACAACATTTGTTTCAAATAAATAATTCAAACGCTTTTCTCTCACTAAGCGATAGCTGCGTCTCGAGTCGAAAATTTTGAGCCAAAGACTCAATTTTGTAGAAAAATATTTCGACGAAACGGCGAAACAGAAAAAAATACTCCGAAAGTGTGAGTGACTGCCGAGAAAAGAGTCGGAAAATAATAATAAATAAAATGAAAACACAATTCGGGGAAAGCGTAGGAATAATGGAAACAAAACCGAAAAACTAATTTCTGACATATCTTCGCACATAAGAGAACTGAAGTTACAACCGAATAGCGTTATACTGTGTAAAACAATTTGGGTAAAGAATATCGTGTTTTGAATATTTTGCACTCGTATTGGAAATAAAATTAAAACAAAAAAGTCCTAATCGATCAATAAGTACGGGTACGCATACACATACATAAGTTAGCAAAATTACACAGTACATACGCATAGAAAATACGGAGGACTGAATTTCTGCATTTTAATATTGGAAAAATGTATATACAGTATATATTTTCACGAATATATCTTTCGAAATTGAATAAATGATTTGTTGGCATAACTAGATATTTGAAATGCATTCGAAAATCATGTGTGAACTTCGCATTAAATATTCAATAAAATTAATGAAAAAATATTTGAAATTTTATTCGCATCTTATTTCAGTGAAATTATTATTTATGCCTTTTTTAAAAAAAGATAAATTTTTAAGCTATAAATATACAGCCATGCATGTATGTGCCAGTATATATTATTCAAATTATTATTCAACATTTACATTTTATATTAAATAACTGCTACTTAAAATTATATTAATGTTGTGTTAAAAATAGCAAAACAAAATAAAATAAAAAGAGTAATAATAAAAATCGTATTAAGTATTCAAAGCATCGAAACATTAAATAATTTCGAACGCATTCATCACATGAGAGCCTATTATTGCTTAGAGTTCGCTATCAATACAGATAGTGATGGTGTCATCAAAATTGAAAGAAAAACATTTGAATATAAATAACTTATCTCTACTGTCATGAAGTGAAAAATTCGAGTTTTGAAAAGCAGACAAAAATACAAATATTTTCCTATATAAACTCAATTTATACTGTATATATTGCTGTGAATATCTGTATATACTTATATATAGATTGGCAAAATAAGTAAACTTGCTGCTTCTCATTATTTCATTTCTAATTTGCTTTAATATCTGCATTAATATTGATATTAAATTATAATTCGCTTTTGATATTCAATTAAAGTAAAAATAAACTGAAACACTAATACATAATATTAAATACGATATGATTATATTGTTTTTATGCTGGCTCAAATTATCTAAATCATACAATCAGAAACAGTTCACTATTATTATTCATAATTATTGTAATTGAATAATAATTTTTTTGAATAATTGAATTTTTATTACGAACTCGATTTCGCCATAACTTGCTTTTTTCATGGCAAAACAACAAAAATATAAACGTTAATATTCACTACTAATGCATTTGCTTTATGTTGTATATACAGTATATTTTTTTGAAATTAATGACTATTTTTTATTTAGGAGGAAGTGTCATCTATTTTATATGTATAAATATTATACAGTATGTGATATATTTTAATATGTAGCTTATTTTGCATAAAATTTTGTACTTTTTTTTTATTGTTAATATGTCTTAAACTTATGAATAAATTTAAATTCAAAAAAATATTAATATATAATAAAGTAATAAAAAAGACTAAACATATTAAAAGTGGGATTTGCAGTAAAAATTACACAAAACAAACGTTAGACAGAAATGAGATATTTTGCTGGAATGGGGGGAACGAGAGTCGAGAAAAAGCTGGTGGATACAATTTCACATCTGCACCAGACTTGTGCGTATGTGCCGGTGCTCTCTCTCCCGGCGCTGCGCTTCTGATTATACAGTGTATACATCGAAAAGCGAGAAAATGCGAAATAGTTTTGCGTTAAACGCAATCCTAAGAACGCAATGATAGGGAATAACTGCGACTGCAATGCATGTATGCATTCGCTGCTAAACTACACAATACTCGCCATTCACTCCATTCCTCATTTTGCTCTACACTGTATAATCTACAGTCACTACTACAACATTCGGCACAAAATTTTTGTGTATATAAGAACACAAAAAAAAGATTAGACACAAAGAAATATTAGAACATAACCAGAAAATTATAAAATGGCTGATCAAATATATTAGCACATGCAACTTTTTTATTTTGTTTATTTTTATTTAGCTATTTATCTAATTTTTTCCGCTCATATGTTTGAAATTTTTTGGTTTTCTCTTTTTTTCAATTGACTCGTCTCTCTGTTGCGTATTTAATGGTTAGAAAAATTATTTCTTGTTTTTTATTTTTTATGAAATTATTTAATATATTCTTCATTTTCTATAATTAATGCAAAACACATACATCGCGTTAGGCGTAGAAATGAAGTTAAAATAAATTGTTATCTAATTATTAATAAAATACTAATTTTTTCAGCTTAAAAGACATGTTATCTAAAAATAATTAAACCTGATAAAATATTTTTCTTTAAGTAAGAAAAAAATTGTATTTGATTTCACAAAATGTAATATTAAGTACGTTTTTAGAGATTAAAAGAAAAACAGAGAAAATAATTTACAATTTTAGCGAACGAGCAAAGAGTGTAATAAAGTATGAAATGATTTGCAATTATTTATTACTGCAATAAATTAATTAAACGCTTCGAATAAATGGCTAAAAAAGTCTTCTTTTTGTAAAACTAATTCCTTTTCACAAAAATTGACTAAAATTTATATTAAATTTTATTTCTATACTCTTCTAAACATACAGTGAAAAGAGAAGCGCAGAAAATATATATTTATTTTTGAGTTTGAAATTTATTCTCGCATTTCGTTATGTATCGCATGATTAAGAATAGCGAAAAAATTCCAAATATTTTCGCTCGAAAGAGAAAAAACACAATTTTTCAGAAAATTTTTCTTTTTTTAGTTTACGAGAATTTTTTTCCTTAAGTAAAATTATATTCGAAAAAATATCTATACAGTGTATAAAATGAAATAAAATAAAACCTTAAACTTAATGCCACTTAAGCAAAACCAATCAATTTAATATCAAAAAATGAGCAATGCAATCGCAAATTGAGATTTTTCCCAAAAAGACAATTGTTTATTATTTTTATGCTATGAAAGAAAATTAATAAATTGAGAAATACATGTCGTTTTGATTTTCTGGCAATTGATTTAAGTATGGTAGCCCTTGGGGCAGAAATTAATTGCTAAATGATAATGATAGTAAACATTACAAATTCGTAGTTTGTTTTCAGAGTTAAAATAATATTAATCGCATAAAAACATATTCATTACGACTCGGGACGACTCGTTCGCATTGATTTGATTAGCGATTTAAACGTAAAATAATTGTTAAATTAGTTTAACATTTATTAAGGAGTAAGCGATCGGTGCATCGGTTCGGTTGTCGTTCGGTTGTAGTGTTTATCTGATTTGAAAAAACTTCGATTAAATCGTATGATTAGAGTCGGAGCTAATACGCGAAGTGAACGGCGAAAATGGGAAATAATTTGATCTTTTCCTGATTTATTGTTTCGGTTCTTAATGATCGATAAAAACAAGCGATTCCTTTGCTCTCGACTTTAACTGTCATGACTTACAATTTGATTCATTAACTCATTATTCCATCAATTAATCAATGAATTGAAGACAACATTGCGTTTTGTTATCTAATATTAAAACACAATTAGTATAAAAGCATTAAACGCGACGTTATAAATATTTTTCGCCAAATATTCTATTAAATATATTATATAATTTTGTTTATAATAATTTCTCCATTTGTTCTTGCTAAATAAAATATTGTTTAGTTGTATTTAATTTAGTTTGCATTCATTCATTATTTATTAGTTTGTGTATTGAAGTCATGTTTTGAGGAATCGCTACTTAATTCCTTCCTTAATGTTAGAAATTTCTCAAATTATATATTTTTTCCGAAATATCTTTTCGCCTAATTTCTACAGTGTACAAAATCAAATTTATTCCGACCTCTAGCTCTGCCACTATTTCTTTTTAATTAGATGTAAACAAATATTTGTATGCTAATTTAATAAGCGAACACGATAAATATATTCAAGCCAATATAATCTAACCTCAAAATAACAGGTTTATTGAAATATATAAAATACATAAAATATATTATTTCAATTCGAAATTTTTGTGTTCAGAACTAATAAATTCAAATTGAAATTAATTGCTGGCGTAAAAAATAACTACCAGTTAAATTATATTGCGCATTTATTATCTAATTATTAATAAAAGAACAAATGCTACAAAAAGAATAATATTTCGTTTAGTAACCAAAGGCAAATATCAAAATACAACATAGTAAAAATTTAAATCTCTTTTTATTGCATTGTTATTATCTGAAGCGCAGTGTATATACAGTATATTTTTTTGATTTGTTGGATACGAGAAATGTATGGAACAAAACGAGAAAACCTGTAAACGCGTACACGAAGTCTAACTGCGAAATAGCGAGACATAAAAACACGAATCGAATTGAGATCTGACCTCAACTACAAGTTTAGGACTATTTTTATGACTAATATTTTTATTTCATATAATAAACAATTGCTATGAAAACTAAAGCCGAAAACGAGTGTACATTTCAAAAGTTATTTAGCGGAGAGAGCGGAGACTTCGGAGAGAATTATATCGTTTTCTCTATAATAGGATATTATATGTGATATGCATTATAAGAGAGAAAAATACTGAAAAAATAAAAGAGAAAAATAGTGAACAAAATATTTCTCTTTTTTTTTGTTCGTTCTTTGATGTATAAGATTTCTACTGTATATACAAATATGCTGTATATATATTCGTCGTATGTTTTCTCGAATAACAGACAGAATAACACAAATCTGTATTATATAGTAATTTACTTTTGGTTTTTACAGCCATTGCTTGTTTAGATAGCAGCGGAACGGGTGAGTCGAGGGCTGGCAGAGGAGAGAGAGAGAGGGAGAGAGTGAGGAGAGAGAAAGAGGGAGAACGACGAGTATTGTCATGATTTGTTCAAAAGGTTCAGATTTACATACATTTGATTTGAATGCGAAATAAGTTTTGCAAAACTTAGAGTGCGTTTCGCCAGTGAATGAATAAAATGAATATATTTTTTGCAAACTTTTATTTCTTATATATGCATATAATCTAAATTGAATGTGAAGTCAATTTAAATAAATTTTAAATTTTTAAAAGCAAAAGATAAAAAATTAAATTAATATTGATTTTGTTGCGCATACAGTCGAATTAAATTGATTATTTAGGCTAGATAAATAAAATAGAAATTTAATTGGGTAAGCAGTTAATAAAAAAGGCAAAGTAATAATTCACGCTTGCTAATTAATACTGTATACTATGTAGAGAATTGTGCAATCATACTGTAAAGTCTCGTTAGTTTAGTTTTAATTATTCTCAATTTTAATGATAAATTTAATGTTTTTGTTTAATTAGACACTAATTTTTAAAATTAATTTTGTATTTAAACTTAATTTTTGTATTTATGAAACACAAAATGAAATTTATGTCAAAATTTTATTACTTATATAAAACAATCAAAATAACAATCGACTTAATTTGCGAATGTATTTCGAAACTAAAATTAAACTTGATATTATAAACAATGCGAATTGAATGAAAGAAAGAGCGAATGGAAAGAAAGGAAAAAATGAAAAACACAAATATTGAATAAACGATTGAAGGCTAATATCGGTCTTGTTTATTTAGGTGCATACGTACGTCGAACGCCAACAAAAATAACAAGTTGTTTCTCTTAACATTCGCCAAAATAACTTACGAGTACATTGAATAAAAATTTTAACTTTCACTTTGTGTTTAAAAGATTTATTAGTGAAAAGAAATTTATATATTTACTCGCAATCCATCTCTTCGTCGAACCCAATCCGCACCGTTAGTGCACTCTTTCGCCAAATGTTTACTCAATACCGAAAGTCTCGTCTTTGCCGTCAATTGAATTTATGTGAAATAATTATTGCTATTTTTTACAAATCAAAATTTATCCTGTTTAAATAATTTGTCGCACACCTAATAAACATTATATTTGAAAAAGAAAAATCGACGGAATAAATAAAAGCATGCAAAATATTTTTTATTTAATAACATCGTATGGATAAAAAAGAGATGTAATACAAAATAAATTGATTCAAAATCTTAGCGCAAGAAGAAGAAAGTTTTTCTCGTTTTTTACGATTTTGTTCAATACATATAACTTATATTTTGATTATATGTCAGAGCATTGATTAAATTGGATTCCATCCAAATAGTGTCTAACATTGAACTATACTATACATCAAATGGCTCTAACTTTCTCTATACGACTCACACATACACTCACTCTCGCACTCTCTCACTCTCACACACTCTTTACATCACACCATACACTCCTCTCGCGTCGAGAGCGCCTGAATGCCCTCTGCCGTCCCCTCTCCCCCACCGCTCACCACATACTGTTCCCCCCGATTCACATAATTTTAATTCACCATTCACCATTTTTTCACTCAACAAACTCTTCGGCAGTGTTTCTCTCGAAATCCCCACCAAAAAGAGTTCCCTTCGCTCTCCTCTGCCCTCCCCTTCCCTTCTGTTCCTGTGTTTGCTCTCCCGCTCTCACCTCTCTCTGTGTGCCATCGCTCTGCTCTCTCGCACTGCTCTCTCGTTCGCTCTCCTCGTTCCGCAATTTCAATATTTTGAAGACACAGTCTTCACAAACATAGAGAATACATATTATAATAATATATTTACGAAATTTCTCTTTTCGTTCGAGTGTTTGAGTGTATGAGTGATGGCATTAAATCAATATTTCAAAACAAATTTTAATGAATAGATTGTTAATGCAGAGGAAAATATTGTCAAATATCGATATTTATATCGAATAAATATCAGATATAATTATTGAATGTTAGGAGAGAAAATAAACACGAAAAATTTCTGTTTTAAAAATTGATCAAGATAGCTGGATATGCTGTCGAAACAGCAAATTAAAGGTCAATTGAATTTTATTCACTCGCTCTCTGCAGAGAACTTTGTCGAGAGATTAGCGAAACATTTTTGGAAATAAAATCTTAGCTTTAAATTGTCGAAAACTCAGTTTTCTCTACTCATTCTGCTATTTGTTTTGGTATTTTTCCAATTAAATAAAATTTTCTCAAATATTAGATCCGAGCAAATAATGCTATAATAGAAAAGCGTATAAAATCTCATTTATATTTAATGATATTCGTTCGCTATCTTTCCGCTCTTCTCGTATGTATTTAGAGATTAAATAAAAAATATTTTATATATTATTCGAAACCATATAAGCAATTACTTTGTCATTAATGTGTTTTTTAGCCAACATTTCCACTCAATTGTTAGACTGTTATGACCGTAAATATAATAATAGACTTCTTTTCTCTTCAAACGCGCTCTCCATTCCTCGCTCGCTCTCCCGGCGCTCTCCATCCCTCTCCCGGCGCTCTCCCAGCGCTCCCGTGCTCTCTCCCATCGCCGCGATTGTACAACAAATACAAAAGTCCTAATCTATTCGTATGTCTGTCCGTCTGTCTGTCTGTTCCCCAAAACGTATTGAACTGAGTGTTGAGTTCACGTCGAGAGTCGAACATATTTTTACATAAGAGTATCAAATATTGTGTTCGACTTTTTTCTCCACACATTTCTCGCGAACAATGACGAGGAAAATAAGTTTTACGCTATTTTAGCAAGCGCGTTTCAGCCAAAAATAAAATTTTATTTTTAGGCCATTTCCGAACTATTTTCGAAACGGCAAACAAATTCAATAAAATATCTATATATTTCGAATTTTCTAACCTAACGAAAAATTGTATGAAGTTGATATTTTTCTTATATAGATTATCAAAAATATTATTTATAAAAATTTCTTTTCGGCATTTGATGTCGACTTTTCGGCGAAGTTTCGAATTTCATTAAACTCGAAAAGAGATACGAATTTTGTTCTATGTTTAACATAATTGATATTTATTAGAAGTCAAGAGTCATTAGTTTGAAAAAGATTTTGTGACATAATATATAAAGTGCTCTTTGATTGGACTGCCGTTCGACGACTACAATACGTATTACCCGAATAGTGTACAACAAAAATAAAATATCTTTTTCTTCAGTCGCGTTCGTCGCGAAACTCTCCGCTCTGTTAAACACTATATATATATTATTTTGATTTTGATTTCGACGGTTCTCTCCCAAACATACGTACGGCTACTGTAGCCCTAACCGAGTCCTCAATGTATTAAATCTCTTAATCCGCGCCAATCTATGAGAGAATAAAATATAAGAAAATAATAAATAAAATTTACTAATGATTTGAAACGAGAAATAGAGAGACAAATCGCGAATTAATTCGGCACTAAACAACAAAATTCTTATTTTAGCAAGCGACAAAATCGGCAAAGCTAGACATTTGCAAATTTAGCGATTAATCTAAATTTTATTTTATCGCCAGAGTCACCATGATTAAATAAAAGAAATAATATTCACTCAAATTTAATCTAGAAACAAAAAAATGCTAACTATTACACAAGTTTTAAGTAGTCGTTTCGAGTATTTCTATTTCGCTTTTATATAAGAAATAATTTATATCAGTATTAAATTTGATATCAATATTATAAATGTCGTGAAGAAATAAGCAATATTGCTGCAGTACACAGAATGTTAGAGTACAGCATGAGTATGCTAGTTTGTTAAATAAATTTTTTTCCTACTTTCGAACCGAAAGTATAATCATTTCCCTTCATACTTGTGTGCAATATGTTTGACTACATATTACTTTTTATCAATTTTATACATCTAATAATTATATAATATACTAATATTTCAATTTTCTCGATAATACCGCTATATATACGACGTGTATACTCGTACGCTATTTATACGCGCTATTTGCTAGCATGTATAAATATATTAATATTATCTTTATTGTACTGTAAGCCAGAAACTTACGTATCGTTTATCATGGATTAGAAAAGCATTGTATTTCGATTCTCAGGCATAGTTCGACTCAATGTATACGTCTCTCAGTCTCTTCAAACAGCTATATATCAGACAATTACACAGTTTGTTGTGTTTCGAAATGTAATTTGATTTTCGAACAAAAACATTCTTATTTTTGTTTTCCAACAAAAAGTTGAAATTTCAACATAGCAACTTTAAAATAGCACTTTTTATAAACATATTGCACTTTTAATTTTATTTATTTAGTTACGTATAAAATATTTTTCTAATTACAGTTTAATATCAAAAAAGCGAATTTGTTTTTATCGCCGAAATTAATATCTCTTTAACTTTGTTTATGCAATAATTTATAGTTTTGTTAAATTTTATATTAAGTCGAAAAAATAACAACAAAAAATATTCTGCTGAATAAATTGAGTTTGAGTTTAGGAATAAATTAACATTAATAGTTTGCTTATATTTATATTTGACTAGTTTATTATGTTTTTTAATGTTTTATACACAGTATAGAAAAGCAGATTTAATCGATTTGATTAATTTAAAGCTTAATTTAACGTTAAGGCGAATGAACACAACGTTTCTAAACAAAAGCTGTAGAGAGAAAGGCTGAAAGAGAGAGAGAGAGAGAGAGAGAGAGAGAGAGAGAGAGAGAGAGAGAGAGAGAGAGAGAGAGAGAGCAGCAACGAGTTCAGCAAATTGTATGGAAAAAGAAAGAAAAAGAGTATAAAAATAAAGTATAAGTTAAAGGACTGATGTTTATGTCAAAAGCGAACTTAATATATAGTTTTGGCAAAACATATAAAAACATATTTTCTGCTAAAAACTCAATTCAATGTACGTCTGAATTAGAAGAGAAGCGAAAACGAGAGAAAAAACAAGAACTCGAGTCTACTGTGCATTTAGATACAGATTATTCGACGTCTAAACTCAATTAAAGCACTTAAATATTATTTTAAATTAATGTCTAAAATGCATACGAAATTACCATGCATTTTTGTATGCAAATCTAAATTGCATAAATATCATATTGAAATATGAAAAATGTTTCGCTTTTTCGCCGCAAATTAAATTCTAAATGTTTTTCGTATGTATTCCGATATTCGGATATAAAAGTAATTCAATTCGTATTTCATGTTCTCAACAACTATTCCGTAAACTTTCGAATAAATCACAGCTTATTGTATCGTTTTTTTCATCAAAATAGCGAAAAATTTTTATGTAATGAAAATATTTTAAGCGATAAATAAAAAGTCAAAAATAAATTCGCTCTCATATGAAGAAAGAGTGTCTTTTTTTTATTGATCGCGAATTCGAGTTCTTTTCGAGTATTTCGAGTCCGTCTTCGCAGCCGTAGTACAGCTGAAGGCAAAAGCGTTTTAAATCATTTAAAAACTTCAATCCTCTCAACAGATAAGGCTATCTATTTGTGACTAACGCTCTAATAATAATAATGCCGTTTAGATAAACACTACAGATTTGGGTGTGTTTTTTCCATGCACAATTTTGGTTTCGCGTTCCTGCTCAAATACCAACTAGCCACTTTTTTTTAAACAAAAATACAAACTGCCCCGTAATTGTTATTGCTTATTAAGAATAAATATTTCAGAATAAATTACAGGAAAAAATATTTTAAAGTTTAAATTTAATTTGAAATTTATTTGACAAATCTGAGAGATAAGACTTGAAAAACTGAACATTATAAAATGACAAGTTTTTTTTCGTACGGTTTAATTAAGTGCAGTAAGAAAAAAACGGTATAAATGTATGGTAAATGCAAATCAATTACAATATTAATAGTAATTTTATTTTAATAAATTTGTTTATAACTGAAATAAATTATTAATATTTTGTTGCCTAAAGAATCGGCGTTTTATTTATGGCTTTTCTCATCTCTCGTTATATATATGTTTTTTGGCAAATATTCTCTTATTTATCTAATGGCATAAAAAATATTTATTCATTAATTATTTCGAAGTATATACACATATATTCACATTTAGCGCAAAACAAACATCAATTGCGAATGATATGCGAAAAAGTAATTTTCGTATAAAACCCCCCAATTTAATGATCGCTTGAATTCAAGATTTCTAACGATTTTTTATGCGTTTTAATAGTAAATTATTACGATTTTAATGATATCATTGAAAACAATGTGTTTTTTATATTCGAGAAACACACAAATGTCTGGATTTTAATTATTCTTTCAATTCAGTCAACCATTTGTTAACAGAATGGAAAACAATTAAACATTTTTATTCCTCTTTTCAAGATAATAATATATGTACAGTATAGTAGGTTTTGTATTCAGTCTAAATTTTAAGTTATTTTAAAAATACATGTTTATATGTTTATAATATACTGTAATAATATTGCTATTTAAATTTTTAATTAAAATTTTGCCATTATTATAATATTATATATTGACTTATTTTATTTACAATGTTCGCATTTATTGATTTTCGTACTAGAAACAATATTAATAAAACAGCAATATAAAATAGCATAATGGCATAATATAAAGTAGCGCCAAATCGTTATGTCGTTATTATTTTATCCTGAATAATAAGGTTTTTGTAATATTTTTAACTACTCTTCAATCAATTGAAGTCTTTTTCTAATCATTAAATATGATAATCAATTCAATTCGAAAAACCAGGTGTTCATTGATTTATACTGTGTACTACTCGAGGGGAGAGAGAGAGAGAGAGAGAGAGAGAGAGAGAGAGAGAGAGAGAGAGAGAGAGAGACGTCATAGTCGTAGCGGTAACGCTGAATGAAAATAGAGTACAAAATACAAATACAATATTTGATTTATAGTTGTTTTATAAGTGATAGCGAAATAAAAAATATTTTGTTTTCTCTCGATTTCCACTCCAGCACTGACTGTATTACTGAATTTTCTACAATTTCGCGAAACTCGTAATATTTGGTCGAAAATAACATATTTGTTCGATAGTAGTCGTGTGTGGAAACAGAGTTGAAGATAAATGAAAAAATAGGAAAAACAACAAAAAATACTTTTTTATTTAGCATAAAAATAGAGCGAAAATAACAATTGAATTGATGTGAAAAATAAATGCAAAGGAAAGGGAATAGAAAAACAGTTGAATTCGTAATCATTAACTAATTTAATAAATGACTAGCGATTTAATTATTAGCATGTATTATAAAAACAAATTAAGAGTGGCTTTTAGTAGCATATTGTTTATAAGAATAAAAATAAATTTTTATTGCCAATCGACATTTTTACGATGAATTTTTCAAAACAACATTTTTTCAATTGCATTCATTAATCTAAATTATAGCTCATTTTACAGATATTTTAGTTCAAAAAAAAAGTTGAAAACATTTTTCGAAAACTAAAACATGAAATATAATTTCAAATAAAAAAAACTGGAACAAATACTAACTATTTATTAATATTTAGAACTATTTTATAAAATATTAAAATTTATTCGTATTTTGCTTTTAATGAAATAAAAATATTCAAACAAATTATTCATTAAAATCCATTGATATGTTCCATATGAGAGAAATATTTTCATACATTTTTATGCAACTGAGAAAAGAAATTACATTTTCATATTGATATACATAGCATACGATAATAAATTTTTTCTAATTAATTACTAATTATTAGTATTGAGAACTTAATATCAATATAAAAAAGAGAATATCCTGTAGTAGAGGCAGAGAAAAGAAAAATAACAAAAATCTAATTTATAAATCAATATTAAAGCGAAAGCTAATAAAATAAAATAGAAATGTAATAAAATATCAAAACGAATTAGCAGTTTTCGGTTTTAATACACAGCTCAAAATCAGATTATTATTGAATAACTCATTGCATTATTATTTAATTAAGCGTTGTACTGTATAAAAAAGGAGAAACTTTTCCTCAGCTATTGTTCCTAAATGTCTGCTATTTTATTAACGCGAATGCCTTCTCTCGCCGAACGCCAAAGCCATCCATGTTTTCGTGTCTGCGCTGGTTATCATTCACATGGCTTTCCCTACCCTTCCCTCCGCCAGCCCTCGCCGACTGCACTCCTGTGCGCTCTCGTAGTCGCTCTCTCCCTCTCAGCCCCTGTACGGGCTTTTTTGCGCTGTATTATTATGATATTGTATGGCCTTTATTACAGCAATCGCTGACATTCACTATTTACTGCAAACTTGTTATCGCATATACGCCGCGTCTCGACTCGAACGCAGCGATACGTTTTGCACTGCAAACGAGAAACAGTACCGAAACAGTGAATTGAGGCCAGAATGAGAGGTACTTTAGATTTTTTATACTGTACAATTTATTTCGACTAATTGATTATACGGGTTCTCTCTTCGCCTAAATACTCGAATTCGCCGAATCTGCTAATCGAAACTACTCTTTAAATGTTTTTTTCTGCATTTTTAATTTCGACGTTAATTTTAACATTGCAATTTGTTAGTTTAAATATTATTAATTCGGTTTTCAGTTTCACCTACGTATTCATGTAATTTATACACAGTATTATTTCTGTTCAAGGTCTAACTACATGTAAAATGAAAATATTGTTTTAAATAAATATCTCGATATTTCAATATGTATTCGCTATATATTATACTGTTATACTGTAGTCGAGAGGAAAACGTTACTTAATTTCAAAATTTATATTTCGAAAAGTATATGCAAAACGATATTTGAAATATAGCGACGGAAACGACTGAGAATTTAAATCAATAAATATTGTTCTCTCCTCTACTCTTCGAGCGATTTTAAATACTAAACAAAACACAATATATATTGAAATTATAGACAATGTGTTTAGACTAAAAAAACGAGAAAATGTTAGACACGAATCCGTTCTATACTTTCTATACGTTTTTGTATAAATAAGTCTAAAAACTCTTCAATTCGTTTTATTTTCGACTCAAACAAAACTAAAAATACAATTTCTTATATTTATTCGGAAAAAATTGAAAATAAAAAGTGAAAATAGGAATAAAAAAGACTTTATTTGAGAAAATGTTTGAAACGAGAAAAGAAAATTTAATGTAATTTCGAAAACATTTTTTCTATGAAATTTAATATTTTATACAGAAGAAATAAGTCAATATTTTAATAACATGTAAGAGCCTATTAGGCGAACAGACATGTCCGCCGCGGAATATAATTAAAATAAGCTAGCTTAAATATTAGGCAAACAAAAATGGCTTATCCGCCGCTAATCTAATATTTTCAAAATTACATCTATTGTCTCATTTGTCTCATCACTTAATGCTATCGAATGCACAATATATGCCATAGCGTTGAGCCCACACTCAGGCTCTTAAAAGGGTGAGTCGTGAGGGGCTCAGCCGACTGGCGCTGGCACTCGGTTCGGGTCATCCCAGCCGTAGCCACAACTGACAAAATAGCAAAACTGCAAACACGAGAAAAATGCGACCGTTTTGTCGAATAACTGGGAAATGACTTTTTGGGGCAAAATATGATTTGCAAATCGTATTTAAATTACGCGAATAATATGATATCCAAACGAATTGAACAGTTGTTCGACTCGATTGCCGGCTATACTCCACTCTATACTGAAAACCAGATATGCCTTTCAAACACATCAAACATATCTCGAAATTATTACGAAACACAATATATTAGCCGAGAGAAGATCGAAAATTGGTGTTTGCTATTAGTGTTGATGACATGGGTCTAGCGCTCGGCCGGATTAACGCTCTGCCGTTCCCTCATCTCCGCTCTCCGACGACTTTTTTGCTTCGAACCAAAGGCCCCCATATTTATACACATTTTGATGGCAGAGTCAGTCAGCTATTATGGTCTGCAAAGTGTATATATCTCTATATCTGTGTATATGTGTGTATATTGAATGTATGCGCCACTACTCTCCTCTCCCTCTCGCACACACACCAGCAAAGTCTGGGCAATGCCTGCAATGCGAGTGCTTAGAGTGCAGTCGCTTTTGCATTCATGTTGAGCCTCAGCTCTGCCATAATGTTAGGCATATTCGCACTCATATGAAGAAATATTTACAACATATCTGACCAAAAAATATTTATTTATTAATACAATTTAAACCCAATTTAAAATTGAGCATAATTTCAGTTGAAATTTTTGTTTGTAGAAAAAAGCAATTATCTCGTTTAGCATGTATCTTGTGTTCGCACTCTAATTTAGTTAATTTTATTTGTATATAAAAAAGAGCTTTAAGTGAATTCACAAATTTTCTGCTGCAGTGCGGGAACGGGAACTCCACGACTATATAGCGAGAGAGTATGTGTGCGCGAGAGTGAGCACAGGGAGGACAGGGAGGACAGGGAGCACTGTTTGGGCTGATTCTGACATTTGGCTTAACTAATGACTGAGCCATTGAGAGAAAGAATTTATAAATAGTTAAAATAAAAATGGAGCCAATAATGGCTTTTTCGCTCTTTTTACTACTTCTCAACTGAGAGGAGAAATTCTTTCGCATTAAATAACTTATTTCTTAATAAATAAAATCTATGTTTTGTTTTATTTTTCGCTTTTTAAAAGTCGAAATGTAATTGAAAATTATAAACGCAATAAATCGGCATTTGATTGAATTTGTATTTGCGTTGTCTCTCGATTTGTCTCCCGATTCGGCTGTTAAGCCACCGATGCTATTGAAAAATGCAATTTCTTGTAACGCGATTTCGTTCGACTCATTGCTTTCGAATATATTTGTCGCACAACAGACACAACAAACATAACAAAAATTTTACCCAAAGTTTCTCTACTTTTTTACTCTATTTCTCTTTACTCTCAAATATATTTATTCACATTCTGTCCGTCGTTTTCGCTGCATATATACGAATGCGAATAATACGGATATATTGTGTTTTGTGTGTAAAAGTCAGCATTTCTTTTCAGTTTAAATATTGGATTTTCTCTTCTCTTGATTTTTCGTCTATTTTTTCAGACGCTTTAAAAATTTATAATAAAAGCGTAAAAATATTTTTTGCCATTCCGCTTTTTTGTTTATTTGATATATAGATAGTTTTAAATTTTATACAGAAAACAGCAGTAAATTTCGTTGGAAATAAACAAAATCTTTTTTCGATTTGCAAAATCGAGAACTGTATTTAGATTAGCGAAATTGTGCAGCTATAAATATAAATACCCATGATAAAAATAAATATTTATTTATGATTAAATATTTTCAATTTAATTCAGTTTGAATGTTAATGTCGTAATGACTAAATTATTTGATAATTTGCTTTTATATCGATATATATATAACGCATTTGTTTTTATAATCAATAAAAATAAAATTTATAAATAATTTATTTCGAGAAACACTAGAAAGCGAGAGAGCGATGGGAGAGAGAAAGGGAGAGCGGGAGAGAGGGAACGGGAGAGGAGGAGAGAGGGAATGGGAGAGAAAGAGAGAAGACATTAATGAATTGTTGTGCTATTCGAAGGGAAGAGAATTAAACGAATAAAATATCTATTTTGTCATCAAATCAATCAAAACGCGTTAACATGTATTGGAGAAATGCATTGATACAACACAGAACTCGTCGCTCCTTCTCGTCGGTCGTCGATAATGTCGTGCAATTCGACAATATTTGACTCAATGTATGATTTGGCCGCTTATGTCGTGTGTATGTGCTTTGAGTCCGTATTCGCTGCAAAAAGGCTTATAAGCTCTTTATGGACTGCACTGAACGCACAGCGCGATCGACGACAATCGGCACAAGAATCACTGCAACACTACATACCAGTGCCAATGCCTCTGCTCTGCCTGTGCGCTGCCTCTGCTGCCTGTGCAGCAGTGCCTGTGCCTCTCCTGGCCTAACAGGACTCGAGGCTCGACTTAAATGACATATTACAAATAGCACACAAATAATGGCCATGCTGAATTGAAAAACAGCTTTTGTTTAAATTAAGTTTATTGACGACAACTACAATACAACGACAATCTCTCTCTCCTTTTTTGCAATGTACATGTACTCCAACTCTACACTGTACACTTCTCTCTATCGCTTTTGTATTTATACAGTACATTGTGTATTCACTCAAACGGTTTATATAAAAAAATAATTGTATTTATAATAGATATCCTATTATCTGCTATTGAACTAAAAATAACTTTAATTAAAACAAAATTATCGCCATAATTGTTACTGTTTAAATTTAATTAATAAAGTTTTTATGTATGTCATTTAAATAATTTTTCATTTGGTTTTTCTAAATAAAATTATAAATATTTTGAATATCAAGAATGTTTGGCAAATATTTTTTTAACAATTTACCCGTTAGTCATTGGAATGAGATTTTAATTAATTAGTCTTGCTAATATCGCTAATACAATAGTCTGTGTTTTTAATTTACTTTTGCCGTTTTAATTATATTAATTGACAATTTGGCATTGCATAAAAACAATAACTAAAATCAGCATTCTACATTACATTGCATTTATTAGTGCTTTAATTTTCAATTTCTTTTTATTGTTGGCACAACTAATTCTAATTACGAATGTAAAGCATTGACTCAACCATTTATTTTTATTATTTTAACAATGTTAAAGTTTCTTTAATTAGTTTGTCAATTTAATTATTTTCTATTTGGCTTAAAATTATTAATTAATCTAGCTAATATAAAAATAATTTCTTCTCTTATAAATATAATTTATATAAATAAATTCTATTATTGATTAAATTATTACTACATATTAAATAAATTATGTTAAGAGAATGAGCTATATATACAACAGAACATTAAAACTAATTATTTTAGCTCGATATATTTAATCTTAAATAATATATTAGATAAATATTTCTAAATAAACTAGATAATAAGTTCACATAAAAATATGATTTTAATGTAATTTCGAAACCATATTTGCAATAAAAAAAGTATAACAACAATAATAAGGTGTATAAAATGCATGTTTAATATAAAGGTTTATAATGTCATGTCTATCGAGTGTCGCAGTGTTTCTTCAGTTAAAAACCTGCTTTTCATGGCTTAGTGTTCAGTAAATAGTAAATATAAAAATATTTAATATATATTATATTAGTTGTGGTTAATGTCTCCCCTTTTCATCGCAACAAAAAAATATAATCAACTCAACAGCAGTGCTCTCTCTCTCTCTCTCTCTCTCTCTCTCTCTCTCTCTCTCTCTCTCTCTCTCTCTCTCTCTCTCTCCTCGCACTATCTTATCATCTCTTAATGAAAATTCTTTGGCGTTTTTTCGTCGCATAAAAGCGAAACAATTTACTTGACGTCGAGTTTAAAATTATATTTAATTTGTACTAAAAATTATCATAAAATGATTGCTTAGTTTAATGACTGCATTACGAAAGAAAATGTTGTATTTAATAAAATGCATTCAATTATTTTGTTGATAATAAAAATTAAACAAAAGAGTTATTCAAATAATATCTCTCTTTTATATTTTGTTTTCATATAAATTATTGCCAAGATAATTTCCATTTAATTGATTAAAATTTTGTTTAAGGCACTGATAGCAGAATATGTTGCTATTATATGGTTAATCGCAAAAATAAAATTAGTTAAACTGCATTTTTATGTATTTTAAAATAAATATTTGTGCCTAATTTTTCCATCCATTTAAATAGTTTACAATTAATTAATTATTTATTCAATGTTTAATTTTTTACCGTTACACTAATTTTACATATAATTAATTTATTAAACAAAATTCTTCATGTTTATAATATTCTAAATATATATTTATTAATACCATTAAAATAGAATCAAATTAATATTATTAAAATACATTATCATTTACAAAATGGTTAATGATGCAGTACAGATTAATTCCATATAAATTAATTAAATACGTTTTACATTTGAAACAATTTTAACACATGTTTTGAAAAACAAAATTCTGAAATGTAATTTCAAAATGTTTCGAAATCAGAAGTGCTTTTCATTCTTATTAAAAAAATATTTTCATGCAAAATGTGTTTTAAATATAAACGCAACAATAAAATGTAATTCAGTAATAATCTGCCTTGTTTAAAATTAGATCTATTAAATAATACGAAATATTATACGTAATATAGTCCTCATAAAACCAAAATTAACACGAATATAAGTTCTAAAATAATTATATTTTAGTATTAAAAGTGCATCAAAATTTTTATTATTATTTAAATGGAGTTTAAAAATAAACTTGATTGTTTTCTGATAACAAAGCGAACAAAATTATTATACTGTATGATAAAAATATTTACACAAAACTGTTTTTCAGTCAATGAGTCGCTGTTGTTGTGACAAAAATGCAAAACAAATGTTAATTTTTAGAAAACAATTTCGAATTAATTAATTAAACAAGCAGCAAATTAAATATTTAGTTTTAATAACGAAAAATATGTTCAGAAAAAGAGTCGACGTAATGGCCACACCGTTACGACTGCTTATCTCGAATTTTAATAATGCATCTGTTTCATTTTTTCCCAATTTAAGTACTGTACTTAGACTAACAAAAAAGAATCAGACAATATGCTATTACGAAACATGATGTAAAAATAGGCATGTTGTAAATTTTGGTCATGTCCTTGGTCACTTGACGCTAGAATCTCAATCGCACTCGCATTCAAATTAATCAACAATATTATGATTTAATAAACAAAAGAAAAAACAAAATCATTTAAAAAACAGAATTCGAGTGTCAGTACGAAACGCGAGGCAATGGTTCGCCTCTCGTAAAGCGCATACATTCAGGCATTCGTAGAGTCAGGCATTGGCTGTGTGTGCGCCAGGCGTTCGGGCGCCGCCTCTGCGCCCCGGAGTCCCAAATGCAGAGCCGGAGCGAAGGCGCGATCTATCCAAACAGGCGCGCAGTGGCGGAGCCGGCGCTCGAGTGCGTGCAGCACACAGTCGACACCAATTCAGTTGCCTTTCAGTGCATTCGTTCAGTTTTAACGGAGAGGCAGCTCCTGATCGCTGTGCACAAGCAGTCCGACCAATGTTTTCCCAAACAAGTCTATGTCCTTATCGTACGTTCTCTTCAATTAATTCGATCGCAAAAAGCGTTTCTCCCGAACTGTGCGACACATTTGCGAATAATTTCGCCGAAAATTGTCTTTAAGACCAAAATCGCTGTTTTCAACGCAATTCGGATTTTCGATTCAACTTTCGTTTCCAACGAATGAAAACTTTTTTATTTCTTTTCGCTCTCGGATTGAACTGAGAATATCAGCGAAATATTTTGTGTCGACTAAACAATTGAATACTTGGATTAAAAGTGGAAATAATTGGTTTGTTTGGAAAAGCAAACTTGCTAATAAACACGTGAACTTGGCGCATCGTTGCCCTGTTGCTCAGTGCGATGGCGGGGCCGGACCTGGTGGGAGAGCCGTGTGGCCAGCACGGCAACTATACGTTCTACAAGGCGTTCAAGTACCAGTTGCAGGATTCGAGCAAGGTGAAAATCTTGATGCTGGGTGAGTTCTTCTTCCTGCGCATCAGCCCACACGACGACCCGTGTATCGGCGAACTGCAACTGCTTTGGGAGGACCGCAACAGCGACCAGTTGTTGTCCTCCACCCGACTCTACTTTCTGCCGGAGCAGACGCCCGACGGCCGCCAACCCAATCACGGAGAGGTCAGTCCACTCTTTC
>JAQIXC010000633.1:0-22257 GCA_034697605.1 Metabelba pulverosa | reverse complement strand
TAATAATAATAATAATTTTATTTAGCAATTAATGCAATGATTTACATAACTCGTTGTAATCATAAAAGTTTATAAAAAATATTTACTAATGATTATAAGTTAAACGTTTGGTCATAAAACTGCATTTGTATTGGTTCGAAGAATTTTATTTTATTTAGATTCTTCAAATTTTAGCATTTAACTTTAATATATCAAGATGTTAATTTATTTATTTTAAAAATTATAAACTTACTTTGCATCTTTATTTTAGAAGCAACAACATTGTAAAGCAATACTAGTAAAGTATTTATTTTATATAAAAAATATGGGTGAATTTTCAGCAAGCATTTTAACTTCATTTCGCATTCAAATCAGCGTTTCATTTAATTTTAAAAATTCCAGCTTGGTCTTACTTATTTAAACACTTAAATATTCATGAGTTTTCAGAGATAATAAATTATTTAAAATCAAACATTTATTATCGTGTTAACTTTTCTTACCTTGAGTTAGTGGATAAACTACTTTTTAAAGTAATTAAATTATTATTATTATTAATCTCTATTTATCAAGTATACTGTAAAGTTTACAGTGTAAACTATGTAAATTACTTACTATAGCTCCATGAGTTTGCAAAAAACTTTAAAGTTTAAGCAAGTTCAAACATTCAAACACATTCTAATGAAAAATTGTCTTTTAACAACAATCATTAGTTAGCTTTATTAATTATTTAATATATCTGTATATTTATAATAGAAATAAAAATACATTTTAATTTGAAATTTCTATTTATTTTTAAACTTATTTATAAATAAATACATCAAATATTTAACAAAATTTGTTTTTATGTTTTAGTTTTTTCCAATAGATTTCAATTCAAATTTATAGCACGAGTTTAGAAGATATGAGATTTATATAACAAAAATAAATTAAAACTATAAAAATTAAGTCGAATTAAACGCTAGAATCAATGAATCATTTTTTGCTTAATTTACAACAAAATCGATAAAATGTTTTGTTTTTTCTAATGCCATAAAAGTTATTATGAATTTATATTTTGTTTTATATTTAATTTCTCAAATATCATACTTTATATGACATTTAAATTCACAAATTATTTATCAACTTTTATAACCAGTATTTCGAGATCTAAATACAATTACAATTGTGTCATTGTAATTTATTATATATATGTATTTGTTTTCGTTTCAAATTATGCATTCATTTTTAAACTCCAATTATTATTATTTATGTTTTTTGTCAAAACATTGATATAATTAGAACCAAAAAAACTTCATTCAATTTGCGTGTACTTTGAAATAACAACGAAATCAAACTTAAACTCAAAACCAAAAAACAATGAAAACATTGCGTTCTTATGACCAGATTATGACTATTTGTTTCAATTGGTTTCTTAATACTAATCTATTGTACAGATTATTAAATTGTAATTTTCTTTTGCCAACAAAAAACAGATTGTTTTTTCAAAACAAACAATTCTTTTTGCGTCTAATTTGTATAACATCTGTAATTTCTTTAATCATTACTATATAAGTAGATAACAGACTTGTAAAACGTAAAACTCAAGAAATGAGAATGATCAAATTATTGTTTTTTGAAAACATGTCGTTTATTGCAGATTTCAATCGCTGTCGTCGCTGTCGTCGGCCTTGGCGTCGGCGGCGGCGGCGGTGAGCGCCGGCTCGTTGGTGTCGCTGCGCGCGTCGTCGCTGCTCTTGCGTTCGCCGGGCGCGCCGCCGACGTTGGACACGTACTCGGCCTCCTTGTCCTCGTCGTAGGTGATGTTGAGCTCGATTTTATACTCGTATTTGGCCAGGTAGCGGACGAACTTCTCGGGCGGGTTCTCGTTTGTCACGGAGATCGAGCGGAGAGTCGTGTGCGAAACGGTCGTCGACGGCATATGGAACTCGACGTCAACGAACTCGTGGAACGATTCCGGGATTTGATCGAACGATGTCATCGGCAGCCGCACCACCATTAGCTGCTGGGTGTACGCGCCTGCACGCAAACAGCACACGCGTTAGTTGCCATGCTTAATTTGAAATTCTAGTCTTTAATGCTTATTAAAATATAAATTATGTTTATAAATAGATTAAACTATTGTTTGATAAAAAATTTAAGGCTTAAAATATTTAAATTGTAAATAGTTTATTTATAATTGATAAAAGTTATCTTGCTACTGTAAACATATTAAAACTTTTTATCTTATAACTTAGAGTCTAGACTGTAATAAAATAATTATTTTTAAAGCTATTTTAAGTACAGTATAAACTTTTAAACTACAATTTGGGATGGAGAGTTTGTGGTTATAATTTTTACATTATACAATACTAAAATAATTCGAATCAATTTGGAAAATTTGCACTAAATTTTAATTAAAATTAAATTATCAAGATGAAATTTGCTCAAAAGTATTAAATTACTGTGTTGTGGCTCAAAGTATACAGTAGACTGACTAAACAAAGATTGTGGAGTTTATAAATTCAATTCAGCTACGGATAAAATTTCAACATGATAAAATTCAATGCTGTTCGCGAGAAAAGGCAAAAATGAACATGACACCTAAACTTTGTTTTATTTTATAGTTGAAATTAGAAAAATCAATTGAATTAGTTTGAAACGAAACGAGCAGTGTACAGACCCTGTCCCTCCTTGGGCAGCCGGGGTATCCGCCATACGATGGAGTGGAACGCGTGTTCGTATTTGGCCTGACCTGCAGTCACTTCGATGAGCTGCGGGTCCGGGTTCTGAGCGGTGCCTAACAGGCGTTCGATGCCCTAAACGCACGAATACACCGAATAAGTACCGAAATATATGACTGCAATCGTCGAGAAAACTACTGAACAAACTATATGCGCGAACACCAGCCGAGCGGCCGTACCTTGACTTTGCCGGCCCTCCGGTTGACCGACTTGAGGGCGCCGTAGCGGAAGTGCTTCTCCACGCGAAAGAAGTAGATCCAGCACTCGGGTATCTGAAAGCGGATCATGATGTCCTCGCAGGGTATCTGGCCGTGCTTGCGCGATATGCAGCCGGGCACCAGTATGTCGCACTTGAGCTCGACCTTGGCCTTGGTGATGTTCATGGTGGCCGACACCTGGAGCGGGAGTTCGCGATTGCGCGGCGGCCGTATGCGGAAGCGCATGAGCTCGAAATGGCAGGCGTCGGGAGGTATGAGTTTGATAATTCGGGTGATGTCCCACTCCTCGGGCTGTACACAGCAGTGGAATTCGACCGCTTCTAAGCGGATCCACTCCTCCGTCACCACCGGAATGATGTCGTGCCGACCGACCACTTCCTTGCCCTGACGTTTCAGGTCATTGATCCCCATCTCGATAACCGGCATTCCTAACCCATTCAGTCATTGCACACATTTGTTAGACTTTTTTGTAAATTTCATACATTTACTTATTTTTAACATGATAGATTTGTATATTATAAAATTATTAAGCTCATGAGTTTAAAAATGGAAATTTTATTTTTATCAAAACTAATTAGTCTATAAGTTGTAATAAAATACGCAATAGATTTCCCTAGTGTTTCATATCTGGCTAAATTTAAATATTGTGTAATGCTTGTTTAACGAGAACAAATTAAATATTATCAATAAAGTATTTATTATTATCTAAATTTGTTCATGTAATATTTAATCAGAAATAAGTTTAAATTAATGTATAAATTAGAATTAGAAACTGTAATAAATATATTTAGATATAATCTGGCTATTTAGAAATAATTATTTTGTAAGAACTAATGGAAACATTAACAGTCTAAGTTAAATTATTTATGAATATCAATTAGCAAATTAATCTAGCTAATTTTTTTTATGAATGAATGCAGTGAAAAGTGATAATAGCGTAAAGTGTGTGCAAACCGTTAACGAAGGCGAGGAAGAAGACGCGAACTCTGGCCAACTGTTTGGCAATGATTCCCATTTTGTTCTGTTCGACGTACAGCTCGTCCTGAACGCAGCACTGGATCTCTTCGGTCTTGTAGGTGAGGGCGCGGTCGCGGTGTATACTCATGTGGAAGAGCGCCTCCTCGACCACCAGTTGCATCTGCCGGAGGTCGGCGTACGCGAGTGAACCCAATTTGAAGAGTTCGCTCACTTGCGGCGCGTGTTCTAACGGCATACCCAGTTTGGCGAACTGGCCCATCGACGTGATCTGGCCCTGCATTACCTACAGGTGCCCGACACCCACACACCCGCACACCCGCACACGCAACGCACAAACGGTTAGTTCGAGTTTACAGTCAGTTTAATGTATTGGTTTTGAAAAATTCAATATAACAAATAGCGTAGCTAGGTAAATATTTTGATTGAGTATTTTTAAAAAAATTGTCCATGATAAAAAACTATCTCGTACAATTCAGTTTTGGCATAGCTTTCAAATGTAAAATATAAATCGGCATGTTTGTAAATTAAAATTTAAAATCTAAACGAAAGGTTTAGTCGAAAAATGCCAAAAATATTCGAATCTAGTTAGTATTGAGTGTATCATGCAAAAATAATACATGTGTACAGTTTCTAAGATTCAAATATACTGTACAATAAAATAATTCCTCTACTCTAACTGCATAACAAATATTTAAAGTAAACATGCGACAAAATGCTGCAAATCTGACCTTGGCGATCTGTCCGGGCCGTACGCCGACGCGCTCGCGATAGAAGATGTACTGGAGTTTAATGGTAAAGATCTTTCCGTACTGGTCGTACTGCTGCGCCGAGATGTCGGACAAGGAGTACGAGGCCTGTAGTGGCGTCTCTTGGAATGGGTTGTTGTCCTCCTTTTTGTTGAAGAGTTGGAAAATGCAGTTCTCGGGTACGAAGCGGACGAAGATCTTCTTCCAGCACCGGTTGGCCGTCAGCTTCTTCTTGTTCGGGTACCGGAGCATCATTTCCCAGCCGTCGCCCGTGTACTTGGCCGGGAACTCCTCCAACGGCTGCGACGTGTCCTCATCGAAGAGCGGCGTCTGCGGCGATTCGGTGGAGTCCATGCGCTTGAGGCCGGCGTCGCCGAACGCTGTCGGCCACTCCTGTTCGCCGCCCATCGGCTGCACCATTTGCGCCGCTTCGGACAGTTGGCCGCCGCCGAAGAACGCCTCGAACTCGTCGACAACCACTTCGTTCTCTTCGGGCATCAGATCCATGCCCTCGAGGACCGGCTGTTTCGGCGATTTAGGCGGCGGTGGCAGTAGTGGCGGCGCTGTTCCCGAAAGTAATGAAAACAAAATTAATAATTAATTCGATTTAATGTCAGGAATGGGTCAGTTCGACAAACCGAGAGTCGGGATCCGATTGTCGGACACGTTGTCCTTCATCTTCGCCCTAATCACGATCTTGAGGTTATCGGTGTCGTCGTCATCGAACGAGTCCTTCGACGTGTCCTTCGCCACCCGCGCCGGCGTATTCTTCGGCGTCTTCATCGATGGCCGGGCGTACGGATCGAATATATCGAAAGCGTCGGCTTCGGAGTCGTCGGCCTTCTTAGCGACCGATTTCATGGGCGACGCGAACGGGTCATAAGAGGCGGAGTTGTCGGCCGTTCCGGCCGTTTGGTCGAACTTCGTGGCGAACGCGTCGAAAGCGGCCGAATCGAACTCCGATGTGTCGAACGGGTCTTTCCCGCAGTCGGTCAGGTCGTCGAGATTGGAGGCGATCGCGACGCCCGAGTCGGTCGTCGCGCCGAACGTCACCGCATTAGTGGCGGTGTTGGCCGTTGTCGTCACACTTCCCGAATGCAATGCATTCGTCGTATCGCTCGGCTGTGAGTCGGCGGCACTGCTCAGGTCTGCGTCCGCACCGGCCGAGTAGTCGTCGTTGCCGGCGATCGGCACCAGACTATTGTCGCCGCACTCGTAGTCGATAACCGCCTCATCGAACGCGTCGTTGACTATCCCGACGGCCTCTTTGTTCGGGTGTCCGGAGTCGGTGATCGAGTCCTGCGTCGACAGCCGTCGGCGCCGATTGGCGGCGCTATCGTCCGCTTTAACCTGTCGTTCAAAGGAGATCTGGTATTAATTACTTTCCATCTGGGTTAAATTTCTGTTTCCTAATTAATTTTTATTCAATTAGATCGTTGCAAAACAAGAGCCCAATTATCTCGCGCACCGGCAGACGCGCCGATAGTATTGGTTTGGTTTGCGTCGAGTATTGGTCTGTTTGTCGTAAATATTTGCTTCGAATAGACGTTAACTTAACGTCAATTAAGTTGCGAAGACTGACAGTAAGTGCACGAATAGGTCGACTGAGTGCCGGCTACTTAAGCAGCCAGTTCAATTTTTGCAACTGTTTAATCTCCTTTTAAATATTAATGCACCTGCCAAGTTTTTATGCGTTGCCTTCGACGCATTATACCGGTACTCAAAGTGTAGCATGCACATTGTATAACCTGATTAAAGCATAAATAAATTAAAAGCGTATTTGAAATGTAATTTAATTTTGATGTAAAATGAATTTTAAAATTTATTTGTAGACAGATCTTAATGCATGGCTGGAGGCGCTGTCTGCTACAATCAAATGTAACTGGCTAGATTTGAATTATTTAAAACACAGCTTTACTCGTCTCCGCTAAGGTAATGCATTAAAAATTGCAACATTGCACTAATGTAAATACGAATGCAGTAAAGTCTAAATTGCTTCATTTAAGTTCTGTCAACTGCTATAGTTTCAAATGTCATTTGCATTCGACGAGAATTAAACTTGTGCAAATATTGCCATGTTCTACACAGCCATAAAAAGACGGCTAATATTCAGATAAAACAGTAATAACAAGTATTTTTCCACAAAACTATTTACCCTAAAGCTCCATCTATAAGACGCGTCTTATCTATTGAAAAAACTTAGAATTTTGAAAAAAGTCAAATTCGTCTTATACATGGGTTCGTCTTATGCAAGGAAATATTTTATTCGAATTAATGATTAATATTACAATTCGTTTAATTATTAATTAAAATTTTCACATTCTTCATCAAATTCAGATGTAAAAAGTTCAAACAATTCGCTAAGATTATTTGGTATTTGAGTTTCCGTGCTCTTCGGCGTAATTAATGATTTCGAGTTTTCGTCTGTTTGGATATACAATAAATTAAATCAAACAAAATTGACCATATTAATAAATATTACATTGAATATTGTTAAATCAAATATTATGTCGAATACCGTTATGTCAAATATTGTTAAGTCGACATAACGGTATTCAACTTAACGATATTCGATATAACGATATTTGATTTAACAATATACGATGTAATATTCATTAATTTGGCCAATTTTGTTTAATTTAATTTATTTGCTTATCCCGTATGACTGACATAGGGGGTTATGCTAAGTTAGTCTTTTTTCGTCTGTGTCACTTATTTGATTATCACACAATTTTGACTAAAACCGTTGACTAAAATCACTCGTAAACAATCAAATAAAGCGCAAATTAAATATATAGTGCGTGCGTCATAATAGCAAACTTAATTCAGACGTATTTTATGTACGATAATATTCGTCTTATACATGGGTTCGTCTTATCTATAGTTACATTTTACTTAGAAAAATTATACCATTTTAGACAATTCGTCTTATACATGGGTCGCCTTATAGATGGAGCTTTAGGGTACTTGATATTTCTGTTTCGGAATTTCGTTTCAACTAACAAATAATAGTAATGATTCATGATAAAAGAAAGTAAAAAAGAAAATAATTGCTTAAAAGAGTTGATTATATTTTATTATTTTCATCTCATTTCGACATTCGAAACGAAAGAGCATTTATGAGATTCTCTGTTCAATACGCGATTCGCTGCACAATATGTAATGGACTGTCGTTTCGCGAAAAAGCAAAACAATCCGATAAATGCTTTTCATTCAAACCGTAAATAACAGTTTCGTATTTAATATCGTTCTACTCTTTCATACGTTTATAGCGCACCGATTGCTTATAACAATGTTTTGGATAATAATAAAACCCAATTTAAGCAAGATGAAAAACAGAGCTGTACAAGCTTGGGCAAAACCAAAAAAATATCACATAGTTTGAGAAATAAGCTACTATTTAAAAATTTTTAGATTTATTAATACTTTCTTAATACTCTTTCATTATTAATTTTACTTGTAAAATTTATGTATTAATTATTTTAAATATAATCCCGATTGTTTAAAATTATTTTAAAAAATACTTAAGGTAAATACTCAGCTTAAATTTAATCTAAATATAAATTAACCCAAGTGAAAATAATAATATAACTTAGCAATCATTGAGCAAAATAAAACAATGGTTAAGCGTGACTAATCAGCGTCTCGAATAAAACAGCATGCTAAACCCTGGAGAAAATGCAGTGAATGGGCGCAAATCGTAATTAGAATCGGAAACGTCGACTACAGCACTCGTATGGGCACTCGTATGGCACAGGTATTAAAAGCAAAACACGTGCGCATTGTTTGTCAACTCGAGTGCCGAAGCGAATGAAAAGCCCAACAAATGACTGCTAAGAAAACATTCAGTTTTTTCACCCATTCGTACGAAACAAACCATTAGACGGAGAGAGCGTTGAGAGGAGAGGGGAATAAAAAATGATATAACAAATCGATTAAATCTATTGTACGTCAAACAAAACAAAATAAATATACAGTACAATACGAAATATATAGAAAAACGAACTAGCTAGATATCAAAGCTAAATATCAATCGTTAATAATAGTCGTAATGACGTCAATATGAATCGAGAGTAAAAAATCACGTTTTTCTCTGCTGTCTATTAAAATTGAACAGTGCAAAACCTATTGTGCAAAACCGAAATCTATTGTTCCGATTGATTGACTGTTTTTCCTTTCATACCTCGACGTCGATGTGAGGCCTGTAGAGCGCGTCGTCGGCGTCTTCGGGCTCTTTGTCCGACTCGATGACCGTCTGGAACGGATCGAAGTACGGGTTCTGCGGATCGATTCGGCTGTTCGTCTCGAGTTCCGTGTGATATGAGTTCGATATCTGAATGAGTTCTTCGGGTTCTGGCGGTGGAAGCGATTGTTTTCTCTGCAGAATAGTTGTCGCTGGAAGTGGTTCGAATGTAGGAGCTGGTTGGTCTTTATCACCTACACACACATACCCGGCCAACGCCACAACATTGCACGTTTAGTTAATCGAGTCACTTTCAATTATCTTACTATCATTATTGATATCATTTCTATCATTGCTCTTATCTAGTTAATTTTATCAAGATAACCACAGTACATTGTATTTATAATTAAAACTGTATTCTAATAAAAATATAATTATTTTATAAAAGTAATATAACTGTATTGCAGTATTAATTAGTTTTTGTTAAGTTATGTTGTAGTTATTAAGTTCTAAATAATTTGTGTTATAATATATACCATGGGTTATTATTTTAAAAATATCACCAAATAATTTACCTCGTTTTTAATGTAAGATTAAGCTAGACTAGAATTAAGTTTATATAGCAATTCGCATATTAAGTTTTGTTATAAAGTATATCGTGTTTAAACATTTGTGAAACACAATACGACTTATTTTACCAAAATTTATAACAAGTACTCTGATTGGAAGCAATGCATTAGTCATATGTAGGTTTGAAAATTTCAGTGAAATTTTCATTTCGAGTGAAAGTTTCACTGAAACTTTCAAAATTAAGGTGAAATTTTGGTGAAATGTTAAAATTTTCAAACATCCTAATTTTGCAGTTTAAGTGTAAATTATAACAAATTTCACTTATTATTATTTATATATCACAAAGATGCGAGTTATGGACATAAATGTTAGAAAACATATAATGTTTTAGTATATTTTAAGTAAATTTAACTGTCTTAGACTTTTGTTATATCAGATTTTTATAGATAGCACTATATAGCATAGTGAAATTTTGAGTGAAATTTTGAAATTGAGGTGAAATTTTCAGTGAAATTTTGCGAAAATTTCAGGTGAAACGTTCCCAAAATTTCACTACTAACAACCCTAGTCATATGTTATCTTCCAATCAGAAAACTTGTTAGAAGTTATGATTAATTTGTCAAGATAAGTTCATTTATAATGCAATTATTAACTATTATTTCAACTCATCTTTTATTGTACTGGTGTTTACGAACAAATTTTAAGCATTAAAAACTCTCTATAAATGCTTAAGCATAAAGTGACTCCATGGAGTCACTCTGAGAAAGATTGATATATACTGTATAAAATTTTAGAATTAAAGAAACTGTAATTATTAAAATATCAAAATGTTTGTTGATTTGTATTAAGTTTTAGCATGGTTAATCGGACAGCACATTACTGACTATAATTCTAGCATGTAAAAGAGCGGCCAAACCTGATATTAGTTCCATTTGAAAGGCACTGCTTCGTCTTCTGGCCCCGTTTATGGCACCGGTATTATTGTTATCGTTATTATTCGTGTCATTCGTGTAGCTCTTGTCGACATTGTCCTCGACGTCCGACAAATCGGACAAATAGTCGACATTGTCTTCGCCTAACTTCAAGAACGAGTTGTCCGGCGGCGGCAATACGGGAGAGACCGGGCTTTCGATGAGTCGGCCGCCGAACGGGTCGCCGGCGTCGGGCGAAAGCACTTTATTGGTCACAATTGTCGTACAGATGTCGTCGTTGAGTGACTGCCGTTTCGGCGTCTCGTCGTCGACGATCGTCGCGAACGGATCGAACGGCTGCGCCGACACCGGCTCGACGTCGAACAGCTTCGGCGGCGGCGGCACCGGTGGCGGCGCCTGTGGCTGCGACTGCGGCTGCGGCGACGGCTCGTATGCATTAGCACTAATTGCATTGTAAAAGTCTGCCGTCATGTCCGCGATGGCCGACGCGACCGGCGATTGGCCACCGCTTAACACATTCTTCACCTCCTCTTCCGGCGACTCCTCGAATGGATTGGTTGAGTTCCGGCGCTTTGGAGTTGTCGTCCCTGTCCAACGAGATTACACAGTATTAGTGATTTTGTGTCATGATCAAAACTAATGTAAAAATAATTTTGACTGTGTACTTTTAGGTCATTTAACTGATTTGGGTTGCATTTCGATTCACTATAAATTATACACTACTTTATTCACCATTATAAGTATCATGCAAAAATGCTATTTTATTGCAAATAATTATATAATTGCAAAATTAATTGTTAGGTTAATATAATAAAAACTTGATAGTTAGAAACTGTAACAAAGATTTTACTAAGAATAGTATTTTATTAAAATTATTAAAGTATTAGCTCATGTGGTAGTAATATAGCTAATTGTTAAAGTAGTAGCTAATATACAAGCTTAATTAGTAATATTAACTTAATTAATATTTTTTCTAAATTATTACTTTAAGTTAAAAACTATTATTTTCCATATTATTCAAATTGATTCATATTTACTATAACTTATTTACCATGTTACTATAATTGAATTGTAAACGGGTTGAAATTGAAAAGGTTGATTAAACAAAGACTTCATAGTTATTGTAGTTATTGAAATTTCGACCAAGCAAAATTCTAGTTAAAATAATAAAACTGTAACTTCTTTTACCCAATAGTACACACATTTATGCACTTATTCTTATATTATTTCCATTATATTTATCATTCACTCTAACATGCCTAAAGTATAAAAATAACCCCTTATATCAAATATAATCGGTTTAGAAAATATGTTATAAAATATAATTATACATAGAAGAATTCAACCAAAATTACACTGATTATTTTTAAAAATATAATTTCGCAAAGTCTATATAAACAAAAAAGAATTGTCATAAATAAATAATTTACAACAACAAAAGTTGAAAACTAATGATAAAAACTAGATTCCATCAAAAATGTAACTGTCATATTAGAAAGTGGCTGAAATGCTGGTAAATAGCGCTTGACACAGTAAGACAAAACAAATTGCACTGCTACATTGCGCAATGAGATTATAATAAATTGGAAGCGCTCTCTCGCACAACCAGTTGGCTACGGGTGCCGACTGTTAGGCGCAAAACACACATAAATAGTTAAATTAGTCGAAACGTTAAGTCTCGGCACGAGAATCGACAGCAAGGGATGACACACTTCTGGCGCTCGATCTCATCAGCGCCGACAGTGCCGCGAGTGAGAGCTCAGGCGACTCCGACAGAGCGGCTGTCCGTTTGCGCATTGCTTTGCAAACGCATCTCTAGAGACACACTATTCACCCGTTCCATACATTTAGTCGATTTTATTAAACCATGATTCTTTTTGTCTCACGAAATAACTGCTCGATATTTACTTGAATCGGATTTTTTGACACAATTTATTTGCGACTCAATATATCAAGAACCATTTTTAGCCATTCAATTGTATAGAAAAATATCGTATATCGTTCATAGAATAATTTGTTACTGTATAAAATTGTATTTTATTCGTATTTCAAGTTTATTTTTATATCTTATATATTGAAATGCACATAACAATTTTTTAATATAGAAATTGTATCAATGTTCACTAGCTAATAATTTACACTATACGTAAAATGTAATTTTATAAACTCTAAATTATAATGTTTAAATGTATGTTATTAGAGGAATTATTAAAATTCCTTAATGTTCTTAATTATATAATAGTTGCAAATTAATCTTTCTAAAAGTTAAAACAATTATATTTAAATACTTATATTATTGTTTAATTTAAACTCGTACTTCAGCTTTTTATATTCTTTCTAAAATTTTACTTCGAATTAAAATTTTAATGCAACTTTATTACATTTACTAGGATAACAAACATAAAAGTATATTATATCTGTTAACTTATTTAATTTATTCCGATCTTCTCAATTTAATCTTGTTAAAATCATTTTAGAAACAGATTAAAACAATTTAAAGACCCAATAATTAGCTTGCTACAGTTAAAAATAAATTTATTTGTCGAGCTACTATTAGCACAAGCATGATAGAAATAAAAGTTTGATACAAAGGTCCAATAATATACAGTATAAAACTAATTTACATAGACATTACTCTTGAGTCCATTGTTCTAAACGAGCGAAAAGCTTTCATTCGAATGCAAATTGAATTGAATTTAATATGAATTCACTGCTAATAGACGTCTAATTGAATTAAAGTGAAGAATGCGTTTCGTGTTTCGAAAATAATTTCTGCGAAAACTCGTGTTTTTTTCGTCGCTATTATTATCGATGACTTCGTATTACGGGTTAAATGTCTTCCCGAAGCGCAGGCCTTAAGTACACTCATTATGTATTTGATTCTCTCGTTTCTCAAACAAAACCGAAAATTTATGCGAAAAAAAGTGTTTGAATTCCTTTTCTATATTATTTCTATTGAATATTTCATTAAACAAAAAATATTCTAAATATTCTGTATATTTTCTCGACAGTATGTCTTCATTTATATGGAAGCATTTTATTCATTGCCATTACAAAAATTGTTCTTGGCAAAATGATGTTCGCGACGTTTGTTATTTTATTATTCTGGATAATGCAAACGTGCATTGATTTTGTGCACTACAATAACTTATACTGTACATGTAAAAAAATTTCCATGTTGTTTGCTGTTTTTTCGTGTTTGCTCAGCAAAATTGTTTTTTCTTATGTATTTTCAATACAATATTTACAGTTTGAAATAAAAACATAAATAACAATGGTCTTTTGACAACTACTTCTGTTCTCATAACAAACAACTTATTCTCCTTGCTAACTCTAATAAATATTCGGCTAACAAATTACAATAATTAGACTCTAATTACCATGGAACTAATTACAAACTAATTAGAATATAAAAAATATGTAGTTTTATATCACGAGTACTCCAATACTAACACTTGTAATTTTATTGGCAATTATTGGCAAAATAAGTAATTTTTACAAAAACTAAGCGTTTATCGCAATGTAATATTTATGCATATAATTAATCAATGGTTTTTGTAAATTATCTAGCTAAAATAAAAATCAACTTTACAGTATCTTGATAACTCTTATATGAAATTTAAAATTTTATATTAATAAATATTATTAGAGCTAATTGAATAAAGGAAAAATAATATGTATAAAATTGTTTATTCTGAAGTATGATACTTGTTTAAAAAAAATGTTTGTGTATAATCAAAACATTATCAGAAAATTAATTTTAATGTTAATCCATTAAAAAACAAAGTAAATCACAAATTTTATGATAAAAATGTAAGAAATTTCGAAATTAAGATTTTGCCTTCAAAATGCATCTTGTCAAGTTATCGAGTCGTTTGAATTTAATGAAAAAAATTTCTGTTTTCATTCAAAAGCGCTTCTCATCTCAAATAACTAATGGATTTTAACCGAATATTATGTAAATTTCGATTTTCTCTCTTTTCCCTCTATTCACGAACGCCTGTGCCTTTCCGCACTGGTAGGCAAATGGTATGCCGGAGCAACACACAAAAGTCTGTCTTCCTAAATTAATTTAATGCAATTGACATTTACAATATTAGATTATTATTAACACCAAATACTTCGGCTCATATTATACTGTATAGAATTAGAAAGAGGCAAAAAAAATTACTGTACAGTATATTTTGGTTCATAAATCAAAGCAAATATGCCGTACACTTCCACTCATACTTAAATTCTGGTAATAAAATATACAGTGTACGACATTAGATTGTCGTACATTGGTTTGGCAAAACAATCAAGATGAATAAATTTGTGAAAACTAGCCGAATACTAAATTGCACAGAACAAAAATCAATATTGAATTTAATAAATGCGCTAGTTTATTAAGATTTATGTAAACCAATATAATTTTGAGCAGTTAGATTCTTGAATACGCCGACAATATACATATAAAAATTTACACTGCATTGAATAGCCATCAGATATGGCTCGAAAATAAAACTACTGTATACATTAAATCGCTTGAGGAGTTATGGCGTTTAAAAATCGATTTTTACTTATTCTCGGCTACCATTGAACGGGTAAAATGTTTCTGGATGAAATATTGGATGCTCGAGAAAAACGCGGCAATCCTTTAAGGGGTTAGAGCCGTTAGATTTTCTCAACAGTTTGCGATACTCTTTTATATTGTATATATGGTGAAATTGAAAAAGAAAACTAACAGACATTTATTCATCACAAAACAAAGAGCAAAAAACTACTTGTTTAGTTTAGTGTATTGTTTAAGAATTTAGATAGCAGATTAAATTTTCAAATGGCTCATAAATTATTTTTTTCTACACTTGTTTGAATTTTTTAATTATAGCGTTGTATTATTTGAACAGTATAAATGTGCTATAAATTCTATATTTATTTTTAAAAGTTTAATAAATAAAATTTAATTATAACTTTGAAAAATAATATATTTTACAATACAAATATAAGATAAGAATTTAATCAATTTCAATGTAGATGTTTATACTTTGTAAAACCAAAGACAGTTGAATATATTTAAATAGAAAAGATAAAAATCAAATTTAATATCGATTATGAAATGTATAAATATTTAAGCCAATACTTAATAATTCACAGATAAAACTACTTGACGTTAAAAAATAAAATGTACATAAATTTACACAGATAAATTCGCTGCAAAATCCCACGCACAAAAAACAAAATTCGGATTTATAAACAAAGTGAAAACAGGCATGCTTAAATGAAGTGGGTGAGTGGAAAATGTTTAGTCGTAAGAAATTAATAAATCGGCGCAAATATTCTTAACGGCGATAGTCGTGGGACTAATCTGTGTATTAGTGGCGAATATTCGCTATTATTCGTCAAAACCTAATCTGATTTTTATTATTAGATTCTCGAGGTTTACGACAATGCGTTTGGGGATCGGCTCTCGTATTAATAGCATACGTTAGATCGAATTTTTTTCGCTCTGTGTGCTTGTTACAAAAATATACAGTATATAAATATCACTCATATACTCTCCAATATGAGCGACGATAATGATCTGTTCGAAGTTGGGAATAGAAATCGCATTTTTAGATTAACTGTTTTTATCCGTTTTTAGCCGCAATTCTCGACTCGAAATAGCTTTCACTCGAAAACGAAAACTAAAAATAGGTTTCGAGAATCAAAATATTGATAACAACTTCGTTTATATCATACTCTTTCGCATCGAATGCCTATTAATAGAATACAAATTACTGTTTATGTGCAACTCGTAATTTGCTTGATAGTTTTTATTCATATTTTAGTCATTTGACATTTTAGTTTAGTCTGGCTTAGTTTATCATTGTAAATAATATTTTGACAAATTACATGAATTACTTTAAATCAAAATTTGTTATAAACATGTTTTGAAGCTTGTTTTAAAAAATAACCTTGACTACAAATAAAAATAACTATAGTCTTAAAATTCAACATTCTATTATTGTCAGAAAAGGCTCAATTTAAATATAAATTGAAACAAAAGTAAGATTTACGTAAAAAAATAATATTAAATCTTATTTTTATTTCAAAATCTATTTATTATATTTTCACATATATTCCAAAACGTATCGTAAATACTGTAACATTGTTACAGTGTAAAAAAACAAATTCGCGTTTATCTCAAATCAAATCTAAGCAGGGGCAAAACTCAATTTCGTGCAAAAAATAAATTGAAATTATGTAAATTTTTTATACAAAACATAAATATTCCCTCCATATACTGCACACTATTTTATACTGTATATAATCTATGTATACATTAAACAAAATTAGAAACTAAGCAAAAAAAAAGTCAATAAATTAGTGTAAAGTGAAAAACGGCATAACATGCGCGAATAACATCGTGAGTGCATACCTGAGTAGGGCGTGTGCGCGCCGGACGCGTAGGGCGTGTAGAAGTCGGTCAAGTCCTGGAGGAATGGGTTCGACATAATGCTGTCGCGCGACGAACAGCGGGATATCCGCTGCGAGAAGTCGGGCAACGCGTACGACGACTGCGGTGTCGCCAACGGACTGATGTCTATTGAGTTCGGTTTCACAACACTCTGACCGGTGATCGCACTGTCGACGTACGACGTGTCGAACGGGTCGGGTTCGCGCTCGGCGTCGCTCGGGTGCTCGACGTGCGCGCCGACGGTCACTGAGGATAGGATGAGCTCTTTGGCCGCTTTGGGCGCAACCGTCGACACGTCGACGAACGATGTGTCAAACGGGTCGTCCAAATAGTCTTCCTCTTCGAAGACGACCGGCTGGTAGGCGACGGGTATTACTTCCGGCTCTTTGTTGAACCCGAAGTCGTCCAACAGCTGCGACGACTCCAAGTGCGTCGTCTCCGGTATCGGCTCTTCGGCTACTTTTTTCAACTCTTCTTCGGTGATCTGTTGCGGCGTCTTCTTCGGCTCCGGCGCCGGTAGTTCTGGTTCTGCGAATACGAATAATAACAACATTTTTGACATTTATACTATATTAATGCTATTTTTAATAGCATGGCGATTTAATAATTGTAAAATCCTTTCTATTCTAATAACAACAAAAATTTTTATTTCATAATATTTTATATAAATATTATTGTTTATAGTATTTTATTGTTTATTATTATTATAAAGTTAGCATGGGCAATTAATAATTACTGCATGTTTTTGGAGCAAAATATTGTAATTTATTTAAGTACTAAATTGGGAAATTAATCTGCTGGAATTTAGTACTAAAATATACTGAATGTTATAATTAAAAACAATAATTGTAACGGTTAGAATAATTATTAAATTATTTCTTGTAGAAAATTTCGCACAAATATTAATTATATATGTAGAGTCTCCAGACGACTGCTCATACCCTCCAAACAATTTGTTTGGGTAAACTAGCATGCACACCCGGACGAGTTGACTATCCAGAAAAAGGTACTGTACTGTATATTCAATCCAAGCGATAATTAATCAAAAAAAAAATGTTTTTTGTCTCTAATTTTGTTTAATTAGTTTTAGTTTACGATTCGTAATATTCGAGACCGAAATACCATTAGAAACGAGTGAACACTAATTAGAATGCGATTTGGAATTCAGACATGCTAAACCAAACTATTCATTTATACTATGACTAAATCGGGTTAACAAATGCCGGCTTCTTCTCAATTATACTTGGTTCAATTAGCAAAAACAAACAAAACGAGGGCATAAAATATAACTGTCTATAATCGCTTGATAAACAATTGAGATATTTATCGAATAAAAATTAGAAAATAAAACATGATCATTTAGTTTACGAGTGGTACTAAATATAAAGTCATTAGTTAGTGCAATGCTTATTTATTCGGACGGAGAGTGTACAGTAAGTATTTGACTGCTATTTTGCTAATACCTAATGCGAGACGTAATTTGAATTTTCTCGCAAAAATCCCCATCAGATTATGGGCTTTTGTGCATTGTAAATTAGGTTAAAAAACAGCTATGCAGTAAAAATGCACACACTGTTTTTCGCAGGAAATAATAACAATAATAAATAGAAAAGTCGATACTAAGTTAGCCGTACGATTCCGTACTGCAATGTACATTTTTCTATTCACATGAATACTCTGATCGTACGGCATATGAATGCAGACACTATTCGCACTATTTGTTGATTAATTGCAATAATTATTATTCCGTTTGCATCGAAATAAAACGAGAAAATTATTATTCTCTCCAATGTTTTTATCTTGTTAATTTTGTTTTGCTCGCAGTTTCTCTCAGAAATAATTGATTGATAATCGGAGAAAATTGCATGTTTAATCAAATTAAAAATTGTCGCAAATTTAATTAATTACTGCTTTAATTTAAATTTCAAATAAATTTATGCACATTATGTTTGAGCATGTCTATTTAATTATAGGCGATTTGCGCCAAATAAACAGGGTAACTTAAGCTAACTGCACAAATTTGCGCCGAAATTATTTTTAAAATTTTTAATCTAAAATCTAATTAAAATGTTTACTCGTTTTTATCTTTACTCTTCACTCGAAAATATTCTAAAATAAAATATTTGTTTATGAAACGCAATTTCGCAATTATTTTAGACTGGTAAAATATAATCACATTAACGCATACATTGGTTATTTTTGAACAGCATAAATATGCAAATTTGATTTTTCAAATACGTTCGAAGCGTTAAATTTTAAATGTACATGGGCGCGTATACTTATTCTTAATTAAATATAATAAAATTTTTAATATTTGAGTTTTAGGCATAAATTTTTAGTATTATTGGGAGACATAAAGTCTGACATTTTTTTCAAACTTTATTATTATTTTATTTATTTATTTTTTGATGATTTGATTGTAAAAAATTTTACGGCAATAAAACCACAAACACTCGAACAGTGATCGCAATAATATTCTGTGATATCATTAGAATAGAAATCAATAAAAATATTTGAATCGCATTCAGCGCTAAAGAAGATTAGTCTAGACATGAAATTGAATCCAGACCCTTTTTAACAATAAGCTTAAAATTCTTTCTCTACCTTGACTCATACCTACTATTTTATACTTTTTTATTATCAAATTTCATATTGTGACTGTTTAATATCTGTAATCATGTTTTATACTGTAGACAAAATTTAATGTATCGAAAGATTTCAATTATTAAGTTATTTTGGTTATTAAGTTAAATATTACTCCATTTACTAATATATACTTTCTATCATTTATTGATATATTGTTATTATTCTATTTTTAAAATAAATTGTTATACTTTTGTTTTAAAACTAAATATAATATTACATTGTATAAATAACTGTATCAAATAAGAATAATTCATTTTAATTAGTAATAAACTATTAATGCCAATTAAATAAGTAAATGTTTCATAAATTATTACACATGCATTTATGGAATTTGTATTAAGATATTTATAGTTTTAGCACATGCTTATATTCTTATTAATTAAAAAAATGCAGAATAATTTCTCTAGTATAAAAACAAAAAGTGCAGATTTTATGGCATATATTAATGTTAGTCTAAATCCCTGTTTCTATGTATATTAGATTATATTATGTAAAAATATTCTTGCTATTTACAGTAAGAAATTTAGTAAACAGTAAACACTTGAACTATGTTAATTAATCTGAAGAATTCCATAATTTCGGAAATTTTGTTTCAGTCTAATCGAGTCATTGAATTGTTGGGCGCTTTTAGTGAGAGTTAAAAGAATTTGCAATTATAGCTCAAATATTGTCAAACAAATTGGTCTCTCGTTAACAACAAAACCGTATTTATAGTCAATTTCGAAGCACTTGTTCGACAAAACAAACGATAAAAACAAATAGCAATGAATGCGAAGACTTACGACTAAACCGTAATATTAAATAAATAGCAAAATTAATCCGGATTTTAAATCGGATAAAATGCACTGAACAAAATCGATTGACAAATTAAGACATCATAATTAATTTCCAAGCCTAATTTAAGCTTGCTATTAGAAGTGATAAACGAGACAGAACCAAAATAAATAAACATAAATAAGCAAGATAAATATCAAAATATATAATCTGTTATTTATTATATAAAATAAAAATATTAAATATTCAAAATAAAAATATATAGAAAGATAGAAACTGTGAAGAATAAGCAAGGATAATCAAGACAACGCTAGTGTGCGTGCATACCTGGTTGTGCGGGAAGGGGTTGCTGGCCGTCCTCACTGAACGCAATCCACTGGCCGGCCTCCTTGGGTGCTATGCCGTCGAACTCAGGCACATAGTCACTGTCGTCGGTCTGAGCGGTGATCTCGTCGACGGCTGAGCTGTCCTTTAGCTTCTCTAACGCGGTTTGGGTTTGAGTAGTGATGTGCTCGACCTTAGCGGTGAGGTTGAGGAAGAACTTCCAATCCTCTCTGTCCTCTTTGGTCTTCTCCTGTTCCCGAATCTGGTCTCTCTCGAGCTGTCGCCGAATGGCCTCCTTTTCCTTTAGCTGTTGGAGCAGTTCGTCAGCACTGATCGGCGGTTCGGGTTCGGGCAGCGGTAGACTCGGGTCACCATTCGGTTGCGCGACTTTCGACGACTGGTTCGGCTCTGCCGGGCCTAATGTCGACGGGTGTGGCGGCACTGGCGGCACGTAATTGTCGTAATCGTCATCGTCTTCATTGTGTTTCGGCTTTGAGTTTAGTTTTAATTTTTTCTTCAGATAATTCATCGCATATTGGAGAGAGATTTCTGTACACAAACACAAAGACAATACACACACTATTTATACAGTTTATAAATAATTTATCGATTAGGCTAGATCATTTAAACGAAACAATGGGTTTATCTTAAAATAACTGCTGTATATGGTTTGGAAATAATTAAGCAAGTTCAGTTTTTTATCTAATTAATTTTCAAGTTAATTTTTTTTAATTAAGCTACGTTGTTAAAAATAGACTGGTTGATAATTTATACAGTATATTTGGTGATCGAAGTTTTTTACTACATCTCTGTCGACTAGCAATGAATTAAAAGGTAATTTCGGGTTTTTGTTGTTAGTTAGCGATCGCACACATAATCACTGATTGGCGACGAGAAGAGTCATTGATTTTTTATTAACGAACGCTTTTTTTATTCTCTTAAAGTCTTCTTCACTACCGAACGCACTCAACATTAGACATCTATTTTCTACACTGTATATTTTCGGCTCTGTATAATATTAACCTACACTGTATATTTCCTAGTTTCGTACAGAAAATTTGCGAATGACTAATGAATTCTTGTGTTTAATAAAACAAAGAATTTGTTATAACAAAGAATATTTATTAAAGAATATTCTCAATAATACTATGTGTTAATTAAAAATTTACGAATGAGTTTACAAATTGAATATTTTGAAATACGTACGTGGTTATTTTTGTACATCTACTTTCCTACTGTCAATTAAATTAGCTTGATTCACAATTCAATTTTTGTTGTGTTATTGTTGTTGTTGTGAAATATATATACATAAATAATTTTATACATATACTATTTTGCAATGTACTGCAGCCGAAACTCTTATGTAGAAAATACACAGTATAATTATATATCGAGAAAATAAATAGCAATTTACTATTCACTCGGTTCGTGTGATAAGAGTTTTGCAAAACCACAGAACACACGGATAGAGCGACACACGAGTGGCGAATATGAATCTAAAAAATAAGCTAGATGTTGTCAGGGTTAAGTTTAATCCAGCAGTATTTTCAGCAATGATTATTCACGGCGAGCAAGTGCACTGTACGATTTTTGTGCCGACATTTTCTAGCAGCGAATCGAACGCCGAAAAGTAGCGCTGCGTTCAGGGCTTCGCATTCGTAAACACAGTATTCAGTATTGACTGTATGTATGGCACAGATAGACGAGTGAATAGAACACAGAGTGCTATGGAGTGCAGGAGTGCTATGGAG
>JAQIXC010000632.1:0-22260 GCA_034697605.1 Metabelba pulverosa | reverse complement strand
TTGTTAATTTTTAAAATATCAATTTTATACCAAATCGATCAATGCCAAAAGTAAAGTGGCAAGATTTTAATTGTTTTGAAACAAACCATACCAAAATCGGCCTTGTAGTTCCTGAGCAAATGTTCGATTTGCTCCATTTTGAATTTCCATAATCATTGTATATACAGTATATGTAAATTGTTACGAGATAAAAACTAAAGGTGTATCAACGTATTTCACAGTTTGCTTTATTACTACTAAGATTACTAATTAATTAATATTCTTTTAAGTAATATTCTTAAAGCAATTAGTGTAAAATGAACCCCATATTGACTTTGAGATTTTTATGGAAACAACATGCAAATTCAAAATTTGGTTGTAAACATAATTTTTGGTCATAAAAAAAATTTTTCCGTAAATTTTTATCAATTCATTTTGTTGTAGTTTTAAATCTACGTAAAATGAGAAAGTATTCATTAAATTATCTTGTATAGTTTTTGTTAATTGAGGTTTATAATTTAAGAGTGTGCAGAATGACTACGCAAATAGTGCATTTTAAAACAACTATTTAAATATTATATTTAGAGTAACTTAATTATTTTTTTAATATTACAAATATATGTATTTATTATGATTATAAGGATATTTTTTTATCTTTTTAAATAGTTTTTATTTATATTGTGTAAATTTATAAATAATTTTGTTTCTTTGTTAATTAATGAGATCATGATGAAATATAATTAAATGATATAGTATAAATTAAATACAATAAATATTTAATTAATCAAACCTTTAGGCCAACGGCTCTCAATACTGCTGACCATATCTCTGCGTTTATACAGGTTTTCAGCAAATTCTTCGATATTATTCGATTCTATTAAAAATATAATACTTAATAAAATTAAACCGATGTATAAATGTCTAATAGCAATTACCAGGATATTTTCCTGAAATACCAGAAATAACAATACTTTCATCCATTATGCAGCAAAATTGTATATTTTCACTTTGCAAACTAATAAAACTGATAATTTTACAATTTTGGCATTCTTATTTATATACCTTTCCAATATATCGACGTGGAAGTATGTTTATGGTTATTTTCCATGTAGCCAAGTACTTTTTTTTGTAAATATACATGTATTTTTGGAATGTGTAAAATTTTAATTAAACATTAGACCTCTTGTGGATATTAAAGTTTTATTGTCATATAATTAGAAAAACTTAAAGTTATTTCATATCTATTAAATCTGAAAGTATTGATTCAATTTTTATTCCATATTTATGACTTATTACCAAGGCCAAGATTTGCAAATGTCTTAATTTGTTTTATAATTATTCTAAATACCAATACATAAATTTTATATTCATTTATTTTATGTATAAATAACTTAAAATTGATTTAGATTTACGTGATACTTAAAAATTTTAAAATAACTTTTATTTATTAAAGTAGTTATTTCAAGTACAGGTAATATTAACATTAAATTCACAAAGTTAGTCAGAAAAACGGGCATGCTTAATAACAACTTGTTTAGCTTAATATTTTTATGCTGTGTGTGTTTTTAAAGATAAAATTTTTAAAAATATGTGATTTTAATTTTGTCAATTTAGTATTTAGATATTAAGTTTATATAAATTATTTTTTTTCAAGTATATCACAATGAATTTACTGTAATGTCATATTATATAATGTTATATACAGTATGTGATAAATGTTATTCAATGCAATCCTCTCATCCATTTGTTTTACAACAAATCCTTTCCTTTCAATCGATTAACTTCTCATTCGTGTCATTAATATCATTAGTGTCACAATTTGTAACAAACTTGTAACAAGAAACATAACTTATATATGTAAACTTAAACATGATAATGCCACGTCACTAATTTTATGCTGTTTGCTTTTTAATTTTATTTTTAAAAATGGAATTCACTAATATAATAGTTTAATATTACCTATGGCAGATTATATAGGTATTTGCTAAAAAAATATGCCTAGTATAAATATCCAGTATGATACTGCTTTTGCTGCACAAAATATTATCCAATTCTACACAACTTTTATGTACGAAAATAAAATTACTTAACTGACAGAATTGAAATTATTATCTAAACTTTTACTTTTAATAACATAAAGAACAGTATATTAAGCTAAACAATTTGTCATTAAGCGTGCACGTTTTATTAAATACCGTTGTAAATTTACGATTAATTCTACTTGAAGCAACTACTTTAATAAGTATAAATATAACCTACTGTAATTTTACATTAATATTGAGACACAAGTCTCTCAACATTTGCTTAATTACGTTTTGACCGTCATTTCTGGTCACACTCTCTCACTCTCACTCTCTCACGCTTTCACTCAAATACTACTGTTCTTTCCGTTTCTCATTCAGTCGATACTTAGCACTCATTTGTATCACTCGTTTTGATTCACAGTTTTTGCTAATAAAGGCCTTTCGGCACTAAATCTCCGATTTGTTCGCCAATTAGGCATTTATTCACTAATTAGTAATCAATTGAGATTAACATTGGTCTCAATATTAAATCATTTATACATCTAATAAATGATTTTAAACTTTTTAACAACTAAAAATAGTTTTACAATAATTATAAAACAATTAAAAAAATTTTTAAATCTTTGGCCTTGATAATAAGTCATAGAAAGGTAATAAAAATTGAAGTAATATATTTAAATTTAATAGATATAAAGTAACTTTTTAAAGTTTTTTTTAATTAACTAACAGGTAGACAAGACTAGTATGTGTAGTGCCGTACGCCATTGAAATTTACTTTAAATTAAACATCTATATTTAAATAAGTAATTTTGTGCAAAATTAGCGGCGTATGAGTAGTCCTCTTAATGCAGTTATCGGTTAAATTCTAACTTGCAATTAGGTTTAGCTGTATGTTTCCAATGGCAACAACTATAAACAATATACTAGTTAATTAAACGATTAGTTTGTCATTATTTTAAACTTTTATAGTAATTTATATGAAATTATTTAACATATTAGTCAACAAATAAAAAAAAATACTTTAACATGTCATTTTGTACTTTACACATATATGAAAAGTTAATTCATATTATACTCAAAAGTACAAAGTAATTAGAAAATATAAAGATATTTGATTTGTTCTATTGTTTATTGCTAAAGTTTAACAAACTAATCGTTTAATTAACTAGTATATTGTTTATAGTTGTTGCCATTGGAAACATACAGCTAAACCTAATTGCAAGTTAGAATTTAACCGATAACTGCATTAAGAGGACTACTCATACGCCGCTAATTTTGCACAAAATTACTTATTTAAATATAGATGTTTAATTTAAAGTAAATTTCAATGGCGTACGGCACTACACATACTAGTCCTGTCTACCTGTAAATAAAAAAAAATGAATGTCCACAAGAGGTCTAATACATGTACCGGATTATACATGATTATAATATTTACAAAAAATACATATCTAGATGTAAAATAACTGTGAGTTCTATATCTTTGGTCTCGAATTTTGGTTCTCTATTGGGTTAATGATTAGAACTATAGGCCCTATTCATTCCTTGGAATTATAACATTGTATTAGTAAATTAATAAAAACTAAATTGTAACAATTAAAAAATTTACAATTTATTTTTATATATAATAAATATTAAAATTATATTATTTAATAGAGTTTATTAGAATTGATGCCTTAATTTAATATTATTCTAACAATTCCATTTTTAATTAAAATTTAACCGAAAGTCTTATTTTGGTGTTTCTTAAAACTAATAATATTAATTATTCATGCATCAGAAATTTTAAACTATCCAGACTATTCAATAACAAGTTTCATTTTATGAATTTATGTGCAAGTATATTTTCACTTTCTATTTTTTATCTTTCTCATATTATTAATATTCATAGTAGAGGTATTAAAAATATTCATGGCAATCTTGTTTAATTATCGTTAAATTCATTAACAGATAAATTAATTGTTTTTATTTATTGTATGAATTGAAAACAACTATTAATCTATTATATTATACAGACCATATTTCTTAATATCTATGGTATAAAGATGGAAATATTATATAAATTAACTAGAAATGTTTATGCGTAACATTATTTGATTGATTTTATTTATATGTTCATTTCAAGGACTTTGCATATTTGTTGCAATTTACTATAAAACACAAAGTACTTTATATAAAATATAAACTAGTTAAAATTTATAAAATAAGATTTTTAATTAATAAAACTAATTTATAAAATAAAATCAAAGATAATTATTGAAAATTACATTCTATTTAAAAAGATTAAAGAATAATTTAAGAATTATGACTAACAAGTTTCAAATAATGATCGTTAGAATATTCCTATTATTTCATCGCATTCTTGGCTTAACATTCAATGGACTCGTAATCGACGCAAACGGAAAGATATTTTGGAATAAATTCTATCGATTCTACGGACACTTTATGTCATTATTAATGCTCGCATATGACGTCTACATTATGTTCAAAATGTTCGCAAACTTGCATGTTACAAACGAGAAAATGACAAATAATCAAATATTAATTAGATTTTTATTTACCGGTCAAAAATTTATACAAATTATTCTTAAAATAGTAATTGTGTACTATGTTAATTTTATAAAGGATAACCTAATTCAAATTTTTCGGAAAAACATTCAATATTTCAACACGCACAAATTACATAATTCAATCTATTTTATTGCTACTGTTTGGATTTTAAATACAATTAGTATAATTGCGTTTTGTGTCTATTGCGAATATAATACATTAAATGATATTGCTAAATTTGTACGAAATATAATTGTTAGCTGGATGACTATTTCTACTTGGTTACTACCGACAATTACTTGGTGTTTATCAAGTTACTTTCTGCAACTATTAGATAATATATTAAAACATTTTGAAAATGAGGCTAATAAAACTAAGTGTTTGTATAATTTTTTTAACAGAAATAAGTACATTACAAAGATTTTAGTACATATTACTTAATAATTTTATACTACCGTAATTACAGATTTTACTATTGTTTCCGCAAAAAGCAGACAAATTGTGGTTAAAAACCGAATTATTGAACAAAAAATAATATTCATTCGAATTCGAGACACTATTCGCGACATCGATGTGAGTCTATCGGCTATTCATGTGTTGAATACGATTTACACGATTTACTCGATTATGTTTAAGATATTTGCACTGACCAAATTTATTCAACAACCAGTATTAAAGTCTAACAGGCATATTTTATTCATAAGCACTTTGTCAAAAACCCTTCAATTAATAATGAGTTGCTTTATCTCCGGTAAACTCAACGACAAATCGGATAAAATATTTTCAGTTTTGGACAGATTCTCGGCGAACGCAATGTCGGAATCGGAAGCTAATGATTGGCTAATGTTTGCCAACATTTCGCGTAAAACCAGAATTGGGTTAACTATCGGCGGCTTCGCTCGCATTCATAAAACAACACTTATTTCGGTTCGAAAATTAATTTGAAAAAAGTTTATAATAAACTATAAGTTTTTAATTTATACAGATATTCGCATTTATCCTTAACTACACCGTAATTTTATGGCAAACAAGTCAATAAAATAATTTTAATTTTTATAATTACTGTAATATTTTAATTTAATAAATTACCAGTTATAAAATTTATAGTTACAAAATTGTTTTCTTTCAAACTGTATATTTTTACGGTTGTACTATTTCATATTTTGCAAAATTAATTAAATTTTTTAAAAACTAATTATTTATTTATTTTTTTTAACTAATTAATTATTTAATTATTATCACAAAGTTATGATAAAAATAACTATAAAATATTTTTAAAAAGTACTTGTATTATGTGTCAAATAACTGTAAACTAATAAGTTATGCAGGATAAAGATATATTTAGAATTTGTTAAATAAAAATTCAATTTATTTCTAAATTATTAATGACATAAGTCTTCAAATCAATATGTTAATTAAATATGTTTTGAATTAATATAGCTTATTATTACTATCCCTATACAAATTTAGCATAATTATACAAGTTTTAATCTATTTTTATATACTATCTAAGGTAAATAAATATGCAAGTTTTAATTTAATTAATAATAATTTAAGCAAATGTTAAATTTGAAATAAACAAAATAGTATTACATAATTTTACATATGCTTTACGGTATTAATTGCACCGTTTAAAACTGACCTGTCTTAATAATATGTAATTATAACCTAAAAATTAGTTCAAAATCCAGTTTATTTGCAAACAATTAACAATTTATAATAAGAAAAAACAAAAATTAATATCAAAATAAAGTGTTTAATAGAAAAAAGCTTAAATTAATCATTAATTTTCTAAAAATAAACTTGTTTTTCAATTTCAATCAATTCAATTTTAAACCAATTCAAAACTAATTAATCAAAACGACTTTTGAGTGAATTAAGACTTAAAAACTATTTTTAATGCCTTCAAAACGAGCATGATAAAAATAATTTGATGAAAAAAATCATTGATAAATAAGTGTATAAATTTAATCTAAATGTTATTGACTAAAAACTAAATAGATAATTATATACACTGCAAAAATGATTTAATGGTTTCGATTTTATCCTAAATTGCAATTAAAAATTTATTCGTTGCACTCGAAGATAAAAAGTGTATAGTTTTAGTGGTTAAGGTTGAGGCGAAACTCCACTATGTGCTAAATTAAGCATGATTATTAACCTATTGCTCTGCCCACCAGCTCAGATGTCTGACCTTTTTTTCAAATTAAAGCATCATAAAATAAACACTAAAATTAATATCGAGAATAAAGTATTTATAAAAACGTATTTACATTAGATTTAAATGTTTTCAGATTACGATCAGACGTTTTGGATGTTTTAATCCGTTATATAATTATATATTTATATACGACTTATCTACACATCTATTCAATACAAATATAGTTTATACAGTATAAATATTGATGCACAGGTATTACTCTCGATTAAACACGAAAACTTGTACCTAAACATGTTGGTTCTAAGCGCTGATAAAGTAGACTAACATGTTTACGAACTCTTCAATTGAAAACAACTTGAGTTTCAATTTTATATCATTAAACTAAATGTTACACTAATTGCATAAAATTAGGATTTTTCTCATTTCATTCAAACTTCAAATCCGAACCTTTAAGACTTTGCACAGTATTTTCTGATGTTCATTTATACATTGTGATTTATAAAGCAAAACATTAATTCTTGTTTTTCGATCTTATTATTCCGTTTGAATTGTATTTAGCGTTTTAATTGATAGATGTTTCGTGCGTTTCGTTTCGACGTTTTGAAGTTTTAATTATATTTTTTGTACATGTTGAAGTTATATCCTGAGTTTAAAAAACTTTTTAATTCGTGATTTATGTGATTATCGTTAAGATTTTGAGAGACAGAGAGAAACAGTTTAGTTTCCAACCGATAGAAACAAAAGCAAAAAAATCATTTTATTTTTGTGTTATTAAATCATTTGGTTTTTGTTTGTTTGCATCGATTTAAGTGAACTTTCTTTCGCCGAAACAATAGATAAGACAAAAGTGTTTTCGCGTTTGACTTTAATGTTGCGTTGAATGCGATTTCGTTTTATTCAAAACTTTTATTCTTGTGTTACAGTAATACATATTATTGCTGTTAATCAGTGCTCGTATTCTCATTGTGTTTAATACGCTTTTATCAATGGCTTTACAACTAAACGTGTCTCGACTTTACAATTGTAAGTATGGTATTTCAAACTTTATAATCCATTTTTACAATAGATTTATACAGTTTTAAAATGTTCTAACCAAATAACCTATTGTATTAATTTCGTTTTATTATATTGTAAAAGTGTATCAAAATTTTTTTAAATATAGCATTACAATTAATTCTACTGAAATTAAGCATATGAAATTTTCAATAAAAAGTAAAACTTTTGTTTAAAATTTTCATGCTAGTTTAACGCCTATTTAATATGTATACAATACAATATATTTTACGACTGTTATGGATATCAAATATGTTTTATTAAAGAATTTCACCAAAAAAAACAATTTTATACTAAAACAGTTTAAATAGGATTTCAAAACATTTTTCACTCATAACAACTGTTTGACGTAACTGTTTCAGTGGTTGTATTAATCAAATCAATGTTAATGTTTAGGTAAATGTTTTTATAGCATTCTAAATTTTTAAAATACAGTTATGTAAAATAAGTTTAATTTATAAAATATTTCTAATTTAAAATTGTTAAAATAATTTTTGTGCGGTAGTCAACATGGAAGGTAATTTTATCAATTTAATTTTGCAATAAATGTCCTTGTTTAATCTTGCTACTTTGTACGACACACTTATTTAGTAATCCCGCCAAATTAGTGCGTTACTGTGATAAAATAGACAATTACTTGACAAATATTTGTTATTACCTTGTACTTTAATAAAGCTAATAACACTTGTATAATACCTGATACCTGTATAATACGAGATAGACTAAATTTATGAAAGAAAAAACTTAAGTTAAATTTAGTAAACTTGCTAAATTAATAAAATTATGCTCTTAAAAAATGCTTATTACAGTAAATTAATGCTTAAGTTATTTTTAATAAAATAGTGTTAAAAAATATTTGTTTATCTGTTTTTAATTTAGTTATCGACTTAAGTAAAGATGGTATAGACGCGGAAGAGTCTGTTGTAGTGGAAATGACGGCCAACTCAGTGGTGATCAGTCGCTCGCAAAACGCGACCGAATCGTCAATATTCTCGTACTTCGAGTCTGAATGCGATACTTGTATTATACCGACGATCGTCTTCTCGTCCATCGGATTCTTTCTCGTTATAATCGGCTGCTATTACCTCATCAAAGAGCACCGGCGGAGACGACGCACCCATAAGTTCGTCAATACGAACAATAGTCGAACGCATCTTGATAATTTCTATATTTAAAAATATATTGATTTAGCATAAAACTTTTAAATTTACAAGTTACTATGAAAATTGTGAAAGTTATAATCAGTTAGAGATTTTGAACCTCGGATTGGAAGAAGGAATTAAAAAAAATTACCAAGTATATCTGAATAAAATTTATGCAGTATTAATACTAAGCTCAATGATAATAATGTCTGATTGATAATGAATTTTGTGTTAAATTAGAAATAAACAAGTATTAGGTAATAGATTAAATTAAATATGATATAAATAGTTTCTAAGTAATATCGGATTTTTTTCATGTATGATTGTTTTTAGAAAGTGCTCCAAAAATATATGATGATATAATGTAAAAGATTTTGTATTCAAATACTGTATGTTACATATTGTTAAAATAAACCCACTACTTTTTTGGTTTATTATGTTAAATTTTCACTTAAAAAGTTGAAATTATTTTAATTTTTAAATTGTTTACTAAACATATAAAAAATTTGTCCATCATAAATTATCAAATACTTGTATTTTTGTTAATTATCTAATATACTTTTTTTTTGTTAACAATAATCATGTAAAATTTTTTGACTGAATTTGTTTTGAATTCTTCAACACTCAACTTTACAAAACTAAACTGTAAACTTTTCGAAAAGGATAAATGTACAAGCTGATGCGTTTGCGCAGAACGTACATGGTAAACTATTCATTGACATTCAAAACAGTTGCCATGACATTCGCAAACTATGTGAAAATGTTGTTTTGAAAACATCCAAATGTTTAACTTTCTATGAAATAAACATTTTTGAAAAAATTTAAACAGTGATTAAAATTTATTATTAAAATTAGTCAAAAAAAAGTAGAGCATGCCAATTTTAAAGGTGTACACAACGCTATCGCGGCATAAAATTCCGGCCAAATTCGCCGCAAACACAGCGCGACTGTTGGCGTCGATACTCAACAAACCTCTCACTGCCTTCACTGTCGTCGTCGACGCCGACAAAACTATTTTCAATGGTAACTAATTTAGCATGCTTACTTTTATGTTTGTTTACCTTCATAATCAGCTAGTGTATTTATTTATCTAACAGAATCATTTTAACAATATCTAACAGACAGAATAAAAAAAATCATTTTATTTATGTTATAAATAGTCTACTTGCTAACATTTTTCACATGCATATTTAAAATATTATTTATATATTAGACTATTAAATAAATTAGACAAGATGTTTAAACAAAATAGTCTATCTACTACCTCAATTATTGTTGCGTGCTTAAATTTCCATTTACCTGAAATATGCATGCATACACAGTATATGGTTTAAAAATATATGACTTGGTTGTAAAATAATGAATCATGTTGAACCTGAATGCGTAGGCACAGATCCGGACGGCACGCGAGAGACGGCGTACGCGACGCTCCGAAACATCGGTAAACCGGACGCCGACCTGAATCGGCGCACGACTGTCGAACTGTCGGCGCATTTCGAGCGCGAGTTGGGAATCAAAACGTCGGAAACGAAACTCGTTTTCATCGAATTGAACGCCAATTCTCTCGGTTTGAACGGAAAACTGCGCTCAGACTCCAACTGACGTACGGTTTGCACCGAATCTATTGCCAAGTCTCGTAGACTTACGAATGTATTCTACACTCTCTAGTATACTGTGTAGTTTGTATAGTAAAAATAGTTTGGCTAAAATACTCGAAATATTGTAGAAATAATTTGAAAATAATTTTTCTTGTTAAATTTCCTATTATTACTAAATTTAAGTAAATACAATGTTTATAAAAGTTGCTAATCTTTCATAATTAAAGAAATTATATTTTATTTGAATTAATTTGGATATTTGTGTTTTTTAATACAAAGCAACTCTAAAGTAAAATATAACTTTTTAGAGTTGTTAGTTTTAATTAACAAGATTAATCTAACTTGAATAAAACTATTAAATAACTTATTTATTAAGTTAAAGTTTTATTAATTATAACTACTAAAGATATTATTAAATATTGAAATGTAAAATACATAACATTTAGTAAAGTTGTAGGGTAGACTATATTGATAAATGATGCATGATAAATTCAAGGATGAGATGATATGATGTTTTGAATTGAAAATAAAAAGCAATTTGTTTTCAAGGATTTTTTCATATTTTAATATTTTTAATCATGCTAATTATTATCAATTATTATTTGTTTAAATCATTTCTATTTATATTATTAAAAAATTTATTTTGTATTTGGCAAATATTTAGCCATGCTACTATTTCAAACTACTGTCGCTAAATTCACTAATAAATTATGACTGTATACAAAGTATTAGCACTTTATACTGATTGAATACCAAGGTTAATATTTAGAGACAAACAATTTTGATTACGGTAATACTTATTCAATGTAACATTAATAATTTGTCAACAGTGGTATATAAATTTTAAATCTACAATGGCATCGAATAAACTTAAAGTAAGTTTAATTAATTAGCATGTAAAATATAACTAATTTTAATTAAAATTATATTTAAAAGGTTTGGTTTAAAGCGAACTTTTTCCCGCTTTTGATCGTTTTTAGCGCTATATTGGGTATAATAAGCGGTTTTATTATCAAGAATATATGGCCCGACATAAGTGCACAGACGCTTTTGTATATCGGTCTGCCCGGACAGCTGCTCATTAGAGCATTCACCTTGACACTAGTGCCGTTAATTGTCGCATCGATTGCCAATAGTAATATTTGCATGATATAAACATAATTTTGTATTTAATTATTTAAACATGTTTGTTGGACAGGCATCGGATCGACGAAAAGCGGTGGAAACTCGCGACTCATTGGACTCACATTTGTTTTGTTTATTGCATTTTCGACGTATTTGCCGATTATGAGCACTGCCTTCATGTGTCTCATTAGGCCCGGCGTGAGCTCCGAAACGGACACCGCGTTTAATAAGCAATCACTCAATACTAGTATTGAGAATAAAATCGAACCTGGCAAAGTCTTGAAAAGTAGCGACGATAATATTTACGATGTTTTCATGTGAGTAACCTAAACATAAACATAATTTCTAAATAATATACAGTATACTTGAAGAAGTTTGCACACTTGACATATAGCATGCTTACCGTAATATTCAATAGGTATAACTCTGAATGAAATAATTTAGCAATGGCTTTTCTATTCAGAAATTTGATCCCGGACAATATAGTCAAGACGGCTATCATACAGGACTACACAGCACTGGTGCCGATCGACGCGACGAACCGGTCGCTCGGCTACAAGAAAGCGGCGAAAACTCTGTTTCGAACCAATTATCTCGGATTGTGTACTATTGGGCTAATACTCGGGTTTGCAGTTCTCAAACTCGACGCTAGAGTGCCGAACATCAAGTGCCTACTCGAGGAGACCACAGCTCTTGTCATGCAAATTATCAAGGCTTTAATCATGTATAAATCTTTTTGCCAATTTCCGATACTTAATTTATTGCAATTATTATTAGTATTGATGAGTTATATATACTTTATATTTAATTCATTACAAGACTAACAAGTTTAAAATTATTTTCGGTCAGAATAATGCCGATTGGAATGTTTAGCTGGATGTGCGTCGAATCGATCAAGATGAAATCGCCCGGGCAGGTGCTCGGCCAACTGTTTTGGTTCTTTTCGACGGCATTCCTCGTCTTCTTTCTGCACCTCTTAGTCGTAGTTCCGGTGATTTACGTATTAGTCGTTCGTCGGAATCCGTTCCGATTCTACGCCAATATGTTTGCGGCGATTCTCGTCGCGTTCGGCTCGGCCTCCAGGTGTGCGCACATATACTCTATTAATTTATGTTAATTTGTGTCATGCCACTAATTATTACGAATTAAACTGTCTAAACAGCGCATTCACACTACCCGTCACAATGACTTGTATGGAAGAGAAGGAAAAACTGCCGAAAAGTATCACTCGATTCGTACTGCCGTTGGGAATGACGGTCCATATGAACGGCTTTTCGCTCTACTATCCGATGGTCGCGCTCTTCGTCGCGCAGATGCGTGGCGTAGATATCGGTGTTCAACAAATCGCTATTTTGTGGTAAATTGTTTAAAATATTGCAAAATAAGTGTTTTTAAAAAATGTATTTTACATTTGCGTTTAGTTTGTTTGCAGTGGCGATGTCGGTGGCGGTGCCGGCCATTCCGGGCGGCGGCGGATCTATTGTACATTTTACCGCGTTTTGCACTGTTATTGGAATCGATAACCCGTTGGACGTGCTTGCTTACACCATGTCACTTGATTGGCTCATGTATTATTACCAATTTTTCTTTTGTGCAATATTAATACTTCGGTGATTGTTATTGATTAATTCACCCAGGGATCGAATGAGAACGGTGACCAGTGTTGTCGGCGATTGCATTGTAGTCGCGATTGTGGCCAAAATTGTATGTTTTGCCATGCAATATTTCTTCCTATTACTATTTACATAACCAAGATAACTATATGAGGATGCTATTAGATTTCCCTACTTATTAGCTTATTTAAATTTAGCATAGATATCGCTAAGTACAAAATCTATAAAAAATTTATAATTATTGCATCCAGATTATTAATTTGTTATTGTTTAATTATAGGTAAAAACTGAAAACACTGTGGAAATACCATTAAATGAAAGATATGTTTAATGGTTTGCTCGTGTTTACACTCTATGCCTCGACTACCTCAACCATTATGATTATTTTGGCATGTATAAAACCGATATCCTAAATTAGGATTCCTAATACATTAATCTAATTACTATTTTGTAATTATCGGCAATAATAACTTGTATTAAACTACACAAATATGATAAACGAGTTTTCATTTTAAATATAAAATTTCATTAAAAAAAATTGCTTTGTAATTAAATATACAGTATGATTGTAATAGATATAATGCAAAAATAAATTACATTTAATATATGTAATTTAAAGAATGACTGCTATTTATACATGTTGGATATTGTTTAAGATATTTTTAAAATAAATATCAATCACTTATTCTATCTAGTTTTTTGTATTGATGAGACAATTTAATTTATTTTAGTAGAAATATCGAATGTAAGATATAACAAATAAATTAAATTGCTAAAATCTAGCATTGAAAATAAAATTTTATGCGTATAGGATGTATCTAGTTAATATTTATTGATTTGTTAATAAGACTACAGATATATTTTGCAACATTTATATTGTCTGACAAGGTTTTAATCAAGCAAGTAATTTAATTTACTAAGCATATAATGTAGAATAAACATTGAATAAAATAGTAATCTATATGTATATTATACAGATAAAAAATGTGTAAATATAAAAAATAGATAAATCGTAAAAAATTTTATTAGTAAATCAAAAATACTGTCTAAAACTCAGATTTGATTTTAGTTTGATTGCTCATGAAATGCAAAAATGTGAACACAATTCCAAAATACTGGACATTAGTTTAAAAAGATTTAATTTGTCGCTTTTTAATAAAAATTGCGATTACAACTGAAAAATTGGTCAAAATGCGAACGGATAAATTAAAAGTATATAATTTTAAATTAAAAAACAAATATTATAATTACTAAAAATTATTCATGGTTAAACCTAAGGGTTGGTTTCGAGAGCATCTCTGGTCAATACTGATTATATTCGGCGGTATATTCGGTCTAATATGTGGTTTCATACTGAAGTCGATTTGGACTATCAGTCCACTCGTGTTGGTCTACATCGGACTGCCGGGAAAACTGCTGATCCGGGCGTTTATGATGATTATCATGCCGTTAGTCGTCACGTCTCTGTCCACCAGTAAGTGCCAACATCTTTAGCATGCACAATTATTTTTTTATAAGTAGTATTTACTATGATATGAGTGAGATTTGCCATTTATTTAGCTTTAAATCAATGCGGCATGATAATACTTTGTTGATTACTAATTAATAAAGAGCATTAATTTAAATAGAAAATGTTTGCCAAATCTCACTCACATCCCTGTGAATGCTACATGTTAGTAAAATTATTTCTAACTAAATACTATTTGATCAATTAATTAAAACAAACTTATCAAGTCTATTAGAAAAAGTGACCAGATACAAATTTATGAATTAGGTATAGCATCGACAAAACGGGGTGAAAACAAGCGATTAATTGTATTGACTTTCACTTTAATCACATTATTCTCGTCGTTTGCGGCGCTGTTCGGCTCAACGCTAATGTGTATCATTAAGCCGGGCGTCAGCCAAACAACTGAACATGGTAATAACGCGGCGACTAATTCACGTTTAGGCCAAAATGTTAAACAAATGATATCGAGTCAAGATGAGGCCGTTTATGATGTTTTCATGTAAGCTATAATTGAATGACATAAACAGTAATCATGATAAAATTATTGCACAGAAACCTAATACCGGACAACATAATCGCCGCGACGTTTATGACTCACTATACGGCTCTCGTGCCGATCGACGCCAACAATCTGACGCTCGGCTACCGGAAAGTGAGCGAAAAGTCATTCAAACCTAATATGTTGGGGTTGTGTGCCTTCTCACTCATACTCGGGTTCGCGATTTTGCACCTGGGTGAAAGGGCACTACTCATCAAGCAATTATTGGAAGAAACAAATGCGATTGTTATGAAAGTTATTATTGCTTTCCTCAAGTAAAGTTTTATGAAAATAATTATTCTAGTTATATTTGCTAAATGTAAATCATGTATTACTGTATGTACCATGTTTAATTTTTTTAAATGTTTGATTTGAGTAATCTAGAATAATGCCATTTGGCATGTTCTGCTGGATGTGCGTGGAAGCTATCAAGATGAAATCGCCGGAAAAGATGCTGGTGCAATTAGGCTGGTTCTTTGCCACCTCTTTACTTGCATTTATAATTCTCCTGTTTTTGGTTTATCCGGGAATTTATTTCCTATATATTCGCAAAAATCCGTTCAAATTCTACGCAAACATTATTCCGGCGATTATTATAGCTTTCGGCTCGACGTCGAGGTTTGGATCAAATAATTGCAAACATTTCGAGTTTTAATGCATTTATTTCCAAACTATAGCGCAATTACTCTACCGATGACTATGAAGTGTATGGAAGAGAAGAACAAATTAGCGCTTCCGGTCTCGCAGTTTGTGTTGCCGTTGGGTATGACCATCAATATGAATGGTTCGGCGCTCTACTACCCGATGGTTACCCTCTTTGTCGCTCAAGTCTACGGCATTAGCGTTACGTTCCAAATGCTAATTACGCTTTGGTATTGAAAAGAATTATTTTGATAAAATTAGTGTACTGCTTGATTTTAAACATTTCAACTCGAACAACATTTGAAAATATGAAAACTTAACATGTTACTATATGCCAGTTTATTCGCTGTAATATATTCAATGGCTACACCGGGTGCGCCATTGGGCGGCTCAGCGATCGTAAACTTCCTTGCTTATTGCGCGATAATTGGTCTTGATAATCCAATGGATGTGCTTGCTTATACCATGGCAATGGATTGGCTTATGTGCGAAAACTTTTGATTGTTTGTAAAATTAGAACTAAATATTTTACGACTAATTTATTTAGGGAGCGATTCCGTGTCGTCGGTAATATCGTCGGCGACTGCTTTCTCGCCGCTATTCTCCAGAAGTTGTGTCGCATTCAGACCGAAAGTGACCCGAATATAGCGATTACGCGATTGTAAAGCATTTATGTCTAATTAAATATTAATTTAACATTTCTATCTAATCACTACATTTAGCAAACTATGATCAAATTGCAGTTATCTTAATTATAAAAATATATATTTAATTAAAACCTGATTCTTTTGTTAAATATAAAAAATTATATAGATAATTCAAGTAATGTAATGTAAGTTTTGTAAGAAAAAATAATACTTAGCAGTATTAGGTGCGCATGACATACAAATTGATTAAACATTTCATATTAATAAAAATAAATGGAAATTTTAAAATTGTATAGATTAATTATTTATATAAATTTATAAAAATTTAAACAGTTTGTTATAAAAATAATTGAATGTAGCTATGAAATTGAAGCTTGCTCAATTTATGCGCCAATATTTTAAATCCGAAACTCGACTGCTCTAACCAATCGTACAAACAAATAGAAAAATTTTGAACTAATTGGTTGGGAAGTCAAACAACTCTCGGATCGGTGACTATTCCGACGGAACTGCTGACCAATTTTCAACACTTACCTCGAGTCAAATTTAGCGTTATTTTGTACAGTTATTATTTTAATCTGACAATTTATTTACATTATAATAAAATATATTGTTGTAATTTAAGCTTAAATTAATATTTTCTGTTTAAAGATACTGTATAATGCAAAATTTAATTTATATTAATTTGTTAACATAATACTTATAAATATTGCACAATAAATATAAAACACAATATTATATGACATGTTTGGAAGGTCTTAATTTATTTCTCGGAAACATTCTATATATTATCAAGTTTGGTTGATTAATGAGACATCTTAATTTATTTTACTAAAAACATCAAAATGTAACAAATAAATTGATTGTAGTTTGAGCAAAACATTATAAAAAAAACATGCATAAATATAGAATATATCTGGTTAATATTTGTAATTAAGTTAATAGTCCAACATGAGCAATAGACATATTATTTTACAAGGTTTTAATCAAGCAAGTAATTTTGACTTACTAAGTAAATAATGTTGAATAAATATCGAATAAAAGAGTAATCTATTTGTATATCATAGAGATAAAGATATTGTGTAAATATAAAAACAGATAAATCGCAAAACATTTTATTAGTAAATTAAAAATTTTGTTTACTGTTTAAAAATCAGATTTGATTTTAGTCGAATAGTTTATGTAATGAAAATATGTAAAGAAATTTGCAGTATACGTTCATCACATTTATTATTTCGTTTCTTAATATACTGTACATTATGTGATACATGAAAAATATACTCAAAAATGGGTCTGGATAGATTAAAAGTATATTATTCTAACCTTACATTTAAAATATACAATACAATGATTATTAAACAATTATTGTTTTGCACCAAAGGGTTGGTTTCGAGAGCATCTCTGGTCAATACTGATTATATTCGGCGGTATATTCGGCCTAATATGTGGTTTCATACTGAAGTCGATTTGGACTATCAGTCCACTCGTGTTGGTCTACATCGGACTGCCGGGAAAACTGCTTATCCGGGCGTTTATGATGATTATCATGCCGTTAGTCGTCTCGTCTCTCTCCACAAGTATGTGCCAATCTTTAAACAACATGCACAATTATAAATTAACAAATGCTGAAATATTAAAATAAATTAAAAATAACTTTATTAAAAAAAATGTTGTCAAGTACAAATTTATTAATTAGGCATAACATCGACAAAAAGGGGTGAAAATAAGCGATTAATTGCATTGAGTTTTACATTAATCGTATTATTGTCATCGTTTGCGACCCTATTTGGTTCAACGCTAATGTGCATTATAAAGCCGGGCGTCGGCCAGACAAATGAACATGATGATATCGCAGGCACTAGTTCACATTCGGGCAAAAATATTAAACAAATGATATCGAGTCAAGACGAGGCCATTCACGACGTTTTTATGTATGCTACAGCTTAAATTTTATTGTATAAACAGAAATTATGATAAAATAATTGTAAAGAAACCTAATACCGGACAACATAATCGCCGCGACGTTTATGTCTCACTATACGGCTCTCGTGCCGATCGACGCCAACAATCTGACGCTCGGCTACCGGAAAGTGAGCGAAAAGTCATTCAAACCTAATATGTTGGGGTTGTGTGCCTTCTCACTCATACTCGGGTTCGCGGTGTTGCACCTGGGTGAAAGGGCGCTACTCATCAAGCAGTTGTTGGAGGAGACGAATGCCATAGTCATGAAGATTATTGTGGCCTTGCTCAAGTAAAATTCAAAATCATTAATTATTCTAGTTAAATGCATTTAATATTTTTACGTTACATATTAATTTTGTTTTTATAACTAAAAATTTTTAACCATTATAGTTAAAATTTGCTAAATATTATTATTATTATTTTATATTTATCATGTTTAATTTTATTGATGTGTTTTATTTGCGAATAATAGAATAATGCCAATCGGAATGTTCTGCTGGATGTGCGTGGAAGCTATCAAGATGAAATCGCCGGAAAAGATCTTGGTGCAGTTGGGCTGGTTTTTCGCCACCGCTTTCCTCGCATTTATTATATTCTGGTTTTTGGTTTATCCGGGAATTTATTTCCTATTCATTCGCAAAAATCCGTTCAAATTCTACGCAAACATTATTCCGGCGATTATTATAGCCTTCGGCTCGTGTTCGAGGTTTCGCTCAATTTCGACAAACTTTTGAGATTTTAATTAAATTTTTTCAAATTATAGCGCAATTACTCTACCAATGACTATGAAGTGTATGGAAGAAAAGAACAAATTATCGCTTCCGGTCTCGCAATTTGTGCTTCCGTTCGGTATGACTATAAATATGAACGGTTCGGCGCTTTACTACCCAATGGTGACGCTGTTTGTCGCTCAGGTCTACGGAATTAGCGTTACCTTCCAAATGCTAATTACACTTTGGTATTGATATTTATTTAATAATAATATAAACAATATACACAGTTTGTTTTTACAGTTTTTGTAAAAACATTTAAATAGGCTAAAATATAAACATGTTAAAATTTTGCTAGTTTATTCGCGACAATTATGTCAATGGCTATGCCAGGCGCCCCATCGGGTGGTTCATCAATTGTAAACTTCCTCGCTCATTGCGCAATTATTGGCCTGGATAATCCACTAGATGTACTTGCTTATACCATGACAATGGATTGGCTTATGTGCGAAACTTATGATTTTAAGTATCAAGAATAATTAAACTAAATATATTATATATATTTAGGGAAAGAGTTCGAACAGTGGGTAACGTTATCGGCGACTGCTTTCTCGCCGCTATTGTCCAGAAGTTATGTCACATTAAACCCGAAAGTGACCCGAATATAGCGATTACGAGATTATAAAACATCTGTACATTTAGACAATTTATTCTGCGTTAAACCAATTGATAAAATTTAGCTAAACACTTGATTTAACAGTCTATTATTTAAGATAGTAATTCTAAAAATATTTATTTGTGTATTTAATGCCAATTCTATTATTACATTGCAAAATTACGTTATGTGTAAAATGCTAATTGTGCCACATTTCTCATTAACAAAGTTAAATGTGATTGTACGAATCAATATAATTTTTAAAAACAATAAACAATTTGCTACAAAACAAAATTGTATTATTTATTAATAAATATTATACAACTATTCTTAATTTTAGATTAGATTAGATTAGATCATATTGAATGCAATTTAAATTTATAGCAATATCTAGAGATTTGTTACAAACCATATGTTTCATGGGCTATGCACAAGCAAAATAACAATATTTTATATTTATGTATAAATAATTTGGGTGTTGCTTTTAATTAGCGAATTAAATAAAAAACACCATTATATAATTATTAACATAATGTTATTTGATTATTAAAAAATATCGTTAATATTATTCTTATAATAGTTATTATTCTTATAATAATTATTATTCTTATAATTGTTATTATTCTTATAATTCTTATTGTCTTTGTTATTATTATTATTATTATTATTATTATTATTATTATTATTATTATTATTATTATTAGAAAAGATTGTATTTAAAACAATTAAACATAAAAGCAATTATATTTATATTAATAAAATTTTTAATTATTAAAACAATTTAAATTAAAAACAAATGAATATAAAAATCAATTATTTTTACATTAATTCATTAATTATAAATTTTTTTGACTTGATTTCATATGTAGTCTGGGGTTTAAACTACAAAACGTAATAATAGATGGTTTGATTGCAATACAATATAATTTTGCATATAATTGAATTTTACACAAATAACCATAGCACATTTATTCTAGTAAATTTACAGGTTTAAAAATAGTCAAGAACTAATTAATGTTTGCAATCAACACACTTTTGACTACATATCGAATTAGCATTTACAATATTTTGACGAAACATATTTACGACGAATTAATAACTTTCGGCAACATGCTTAAAAAGTTGTTAAGCATATTAAAAAAATATTTATTCCAATATTTTCTATGGATTGGGTGTCTATACCACACAATATCGATAACTCGTATATATCTGTCGTATTCGACGTCAATCATGATTTCAACGCATTTCCAAGAATTCGAATTATTCGAGTCATTGCCGTCAATGACGTTCTGCACGAATATTATGTGGCGTTATGTCGACAAAGACAGCGATCGGGTCTTCGAAAACATTTCGATCTCTGATATCATTAAAAGTGTTAGATTCGTCTCAACGTTTCCGGCTATTCCTGAAGAATATGTTGATATCAATACGTTGTCTATTCAAGAAAGCTACAATCCAGATGTTTATTGCATTACGATCAATTTCGAGCAAAATGGTATAGTGAGTTTAATTAATTTAATTAGGACTTGCTAGCAACTTGGTTATTTGATTATATAACATGAAATTGCATATAAATTTTTAGAAACCCAAATATCGCGATTCCAAAACGTGAAAATCGAATTGAAACGATTCGGCCGTTTCTCGGGTTGGATGCTATCCATACACAACGCGTTCGACATTCCGTCGAATTATGAAGGAATTTCATTCCCTTTAAAATTTCAAACACTTTATATGCTTTCATACACTCATCGGATATTCGAGTCACTCGAGAGTCCGTATCCGACAAACTGTAAGAATTACCGAAAGGGCCGACAGTTTACGTCGCAAAGGGATTGCGTCCGGAAGTGTAAAATACGGGAAAGTCTTCGCAATTGTAATGCCGTTCTCGAAGGCATTGATGTCTACAGAGGAGACCCGAATGTAATAGTTCGGCGCCGAATAGATGTACCTAATTGTACGTACGACGACCACTTTGAGCTTGTTAAGTTTTGCGCCAAACAATGCCCAAACGTTGACTGCGTTAAGCACTTGTATACAGCGGTCGAAAAATATCGAAGTAATTGGTCGCGAACTCCAACAACGCTCGTTGCGGTCGCCTTCCCGACGGAACCGCTCATCACTTTCCGACACTTACCCCGAATCGAGTTAATCGAGTTCTGCTGTTACTTGGCGTCAGTTATTAGCCTTTGGTTTGGATTCTCGTTGCTATCATTCAAACATTACATTTATTATTTTGCTCAGTATATACAAAATGTCAATGTTTTTAATCAAGATAAGTAGTAAAGGGTGACTATGTACGAGGTTTTATGTACGAGGTTTTTGGGTAGGGGTTTTTCTTATCAGTAAATCTC
>JAQIXC010000631.1:0-22265 GCA_034697605.1 Metabelba pulverosa | reverse complement strand
GTCGAAGCGCGGCGTCAAAGGCCCGACACCGCTGCCAGTATTGGGTAATATATTGGAGCAAAGGTTTCTCAATTCGCAGCCATTGCTCGAACAGAAATGGTTTCAAAAATTTGGCAAAATTTATGGGTAAATCAAATGCAGCTCTCGACCGCCAATCAGAAAGTGCGGTCGAGAGCTGTACGGATAGTGCGGCAGATACTGACCGTCGCTCAGCCGACGCCGGACTCCAAGTGAGCAAAAGTGGCCGCAATTCGGAGCGAACTATTCGGCCAAAAGTGCTATACTTTCGGGACTACAGACCCTGAGAGAGCGACCTGAGCGACCCTCTCTCTCTCTCTCTCTCTCCTCTCTCTCTCTCTCTCTCTCTCTCTCCTCTCTCTCCTCTCTCTGACCACTAGTGACAAGTCTAGAGGTAGAGGTGTGTGGAAAGAGTGGAAACCGCGTGAAAGTTGTGGTGAATTTGTCAATAATTGTAGACTTAATTACATTTAATTGAATTGAATATAAATTGTAATCAAATGGATATAAAAGAGTTGTTGAGTTACACACCGACACAGACCGGCGACGACGAGCCAAATGAGCAGCAATTGAGTGATAAAAGCCATACAACGGCTACCAAAAGGAGGAAATTAGACGAAGAAGTGGATGAGACGGCACTTACAGCCGATTCGGTCGACACCGAAGTGGACGAAACGGCTTTGAAGCGACTTTTGCTGCAATTTGAGCGGAAAGTACTGAAAAACCAAGAATTGCGGATCAAATTCGGTGACAATCCGACTAAGTTTATGGACTCGGAAATGGAATTATTCGATACAATGCAAGAAATGCATGTCCTCTCCACTCAGCCCCAGCTCTACCACATTATCGTCGACCTCAATGTCATTCCAACACTACTCGGCCTTCTGTCGCACGAGAACACAGACATATCATGTGCTGTCGTCGCTCTGCTTCAGGAGTTGACTGATTTGGATGACATCCAAGAACTCAATGAAGTGAGTCTTCTATTGGAAGCGCTAATCAACGGTCAAGTGATTGCACTTCTGGTCACAAATATGGGTATATTTCGAAGCTTTTAATCAGAATTTGATTTAATGGAAGTGTCAGTCGATTTGCATTTGAATTAATCGATTATAACATCACTTTTAGACCGATTGGACGAATCGGTGAAAGAAGAGGCCGAAGGAGTCTATAACTCGTTAGGTATGACCACTTGTATTCACTTCGAAGTAGTTATTCTTATTATGTCTATTGAATCCAATACCTGCGGAAGAAAATGCAAATTAAACTTAAATTATAACTTTAATTGCGATTATATTGTGATTATTGCGTGAAATACCCGAACAAATCCAAACCCTAACCAGCAGTAACGTAAAACTTAGCGTAATTGTGGTTTAAGCATGCTTACCGGTAGTTGGTTATATTGCTGAATGTATTAATTCACTGTACATTTTGATCGAAAATAGCGATTGTTGAGAACTTCACGGATTTTAAGCCAAATCTGAACAACGACTGTCAACCCCTCATCTCATGGATACTGAAGAGACTGAAATCGAAGCCTCCGTTCGACGCAAACAAACTCTACTCTTCGGAAATCCTATCGATTTTGCTTCAGAACAACGACGACAACAGAAAACTCTTGGGAACTCTCGAAGGCATCGATACTCTGCTTCAAGTCATTTCAGTTCGTTTTCAATCATTTCTTCGGTTTTCACATTTCATTAATTCTTTTTCAATTACCTTTGCATTAGTATTACAAACGTCACGACCCGTCGGGCGCTGATGAACACGAATATATGGAGAATCTATTCAACTGTTTATGTTCGGCGCTCTTGTGCTGTCCCTCTAATCGCGAACTGTTCTTCAAAGGCGAAGGAATCGAATTAATGAATTTGATATTAAGGGAGAAGCGGAAGAAAGGCTCCAATTCCTCAGTGAGAGTCGGATCGCTTAAAGTGATTAACCACTGCTTGAGTACCGACAAAGTGGGCGAACAGATACTCGACTTGTGTTGCAATAAGTTCATAGAAATCCTTGGATTACGTGTTCTGATGCCTGTGTTTATGAAACCGAATTCGATTGTCGGCCATAAGAAAGAACTGAATTCAGTCGACGAGGTTGAGGAGCACTGTCTCTCGATAATACTGGCGCTGCTATTGCACTCGAAAGCCGAGCTGAAGCGCCGGGTTTTGGCCAAATTCGTTGAATTGGAGTTCGAAAAGACTGAACGACTGGTCGAACTGCACTTCAAGTATTCGGAGAGACTTATCAAATGTGATTCACTCATCAAAAAGGAAAGGGCTCTCAAACTCATCAACGACGAGGCCATCAATGAGGACGAGTTCTTCATGCGGCGCCTCACCGACGGCGGGCTCTTCACTCTTCAGATCATTGATTACATAATTCTATTGATTTGTTCGCTGTATGACAACTACGTCGACGCGAACCCCAACGAGAAGACGGATCTGAGTACTGGTGTCAACAAAGAGACCATTAAGTCTCGAGTAATGAAATTAATTAATTTACGAGCAATTAGTTCCGTTAATAACTATAAGTTTATTAAGAATATAATGAAAAACTTAGCCAATGAGAGACATGAAGACGAAAAGCAACAGTTATTACAACTCATCGAAGAGTTCTGATGATCGCCGAAGAGATCACCGATTGTGTCGATTCTGTGCTTAACATAACATAACTTTCAAATCGTTTTCGATAATTGTATTTCACATTCAATTAAAACTGTTTTCTCGTTTAGTTATAATTAGAAATTTTTACATTTTATTTATTTTTAACTTATCATATATTATATATGATTTATATATATAATCAAAATATAAATATATCTACGGGTGCTCATCTAGTTAGCCCAGGCGGCCAACTCCTTCAACTCGTCCGACTCTTCGCTCTCTTTCTGTTTCGAACCTAAGTTTAGGACAAATCCATTAGAACTTCAATCAGCGACTCAAAGGAGAGTTGGCTTACGGGGAGCGGCGACCGGCACCTCAGCCGGCACTTCGGGTAACACTTGTTCGGGAGTGGTGTCGAGCAGTTGCTTGTCGAGCTCCTCCTGTTCCATCTCCTCGAGCTCCTTCATTAAGTCGTCTTCGTCGACCTCCTGGCCAAATGCAATCGGGTTTGAGATCACTTGACTGATCTCTTCGGCGATTTGTTGCTGTTCTCTCACTTCGTCCATAAGGTCCTCGACCTATACGTCGGTTTCGGACAAAACTCGAGTCAATTAAACCCTAATCGCAGACTAGAGGTGCGCATAGAGTAGTGCCGAACCTTATCGATGTCCATATTATTGTGGGTTTGCTTAAGTGCTTTGGCCGCGTGACCCATGATCTTAAGCACTTCCGTATTGGTGTTGGCGTTCTCGAGCGCCTCTCTCTGGTACTCAATCGTCGTCAGAGTCCCTGTTCATCGAGTTTTGCATAATTTGTCAAAACATTAGCCAAACGAGAGTTGCTTTCAAACCGTTTCTAACCATCGATTTGTTCCAACTGTTTGTCGATCCGCTTCTTGCGTTTGAGGGCCTGAAGACTCACTCTTTTGTTTTTTGTGCCATTCTTTCGAATCACATCCAACTCTTCGTTTTGTTTCTTTTCGAGGTATTCCTGCTTTTTGTGTAGCATTTCCTCCACTTCTCGTAATCTAAATCCAAACCCAAATCACAATATATTTGAGAAACAAAAAGCCAACCATTTTGTGCCAAATGTTGGCCAAACGTACCGCTGAATGGCTTCGGCCGGAGTGGGCGCCGCCTGTTTCGACGACCCCTTTCCGCTAAACAGTTTCAAAATACCCGACATTTCGACTATAATTTGCAGACAATCGATAAAAACAAATATTAAGTTCGATCTTCAAGTGAACAGTTGCTAATAGTAGCATGTTCATTGTACACTACCAATGCGCTTGCTATGGCTAGTCTTCGCGTAAATTCAAATCTAACACTAGTTTAGTTGGTTTAGACTTAGTTTAGTTATAATTAATTTAATTACAGTATAGTCTAAATAATTAGTTGAATAGAGTGTTAAACTCGAGTCGCAGTCATTGTCATCGCTTAGGGTTTACTTACATTTAATCAGAGAATAGATAAGTGAATAAAATCGGAACCAATTTGAAGGACTGAAACAATTTGAGTTGAATTTAAATCCTTATTATTGTTAGGAGTAATCAAATAATCCAAACATCGAATCAATTGGTGACTAATAGGAGTAGTACTCAAATCGAGTCAATGTATGTCTCATTTGGAATAAGTGATGGAAACCTAAACGAAGTCACGTCTCGGGAAGGGAGGCATTCGTTCGGCCCATACGTTAAACTCAATGCTTCGACACTTTCCCTCCCATTTCCACTCTTCGCCCATAACATACATACAATACGTTATAATAGTCACACAGTTTGCGACCGACTTCTTGTTACTTAACTAGAGGTTAGCACTGCTCGTGAAGTTATCATATCATGGCAATAATTATAGCCAGACTAACCTGGTTAAGTTTTACTCTAATACATCAACACTAGCTACTAGATTAGTTGCGCAATAAAGAAAAGAATATGCAAATAAAGAAATTATTTATATTTTCAAATTTAGTCTAAATAAAATTATATTTGATAAAGCAATTAGTGAAGAAGCAAACCTCGAAATAGTGGAACTATAATAATGAGAGCTCTAGTCAAACAAAGTTCGTCCGATTGCTGGTTTGTTGCGCAAACTTTCTTTAATTACGTCATTTTACTACTTCTCAACAATATGAATGAATTGCTACTTGATAAATCTAATTGAATCAACTCGAACTTCTTATTTCCGATTCACATGTAACTTCTGTTTAGTAACTTGTTTAAAAATAGAATTTCCTCCAGCATTTGTAGAGTTTTTGAATAGTTTTTGTTATCTGAGAAATAAATAATTTGATATTAATATTACATTGATGATTTTATGTAAAGAGTATTATATATTAATATGATTTCATACACTTTCTATTAGTAATTTGCATATTAAGTAAGATATTAAATAAATTGTTTTTATTTTGAACAAAATTAATCTAAAATTATAAGACTGACTCCTATTACATATATATCTCAATTAAATATAATATAACGTAATATGAGATCAGTTTGTTGTAACACAAATGCATTAATAGAGCGAATAATGAGAGAGAAAATAATTCGCACTTTTAGGTCATTTTAATATAACTTATAATATTAGAGTTAGTTGTAATACAATAGAAGCTAATTCATGTAACTCTAATTTTATTTGACACTAGCTTTAAATTATTATAATGTATATACTGTTTATAGCCAGCGTATATTTTAAGTTGAGTGATTTAACTAAAAAAAACTTGCTGTACAGTTACTGTAAGACGAGATCAAATAGATATTATGGTTATGGTTCGGACCACTACTTATCTGATGATAACTTTTAAACAATAAATGCATTTCAAAAATATTTTATCCAAATATACTAATTTAAATATGCTACTTTAAAAGTAGTCTAAGATATTGTCGGTTTTGTTTGAGTATTTTATTTTATTAGTTTGACTAGATTTAGAAAATAACTATTGAATACAATTTAAGCTTGCTAACTTACATACAATATTGAGTACGATATTATATGTTTCAGAGTTAAGTTGACGTTATTTACGAGTGTAAGTGAACTTCGAAATGAGTTAAAAATCGAAAATGAATTTCTGATAACAATTTGTTTTGATTTCTTGTTTTGTTTTCATTAATAAATTGTTTTGTTTTTTAAATGTAGTTCTCATTTGAATTGAATGTAATTTAGAAAAATTGAGTTAAAGTTTATTTTAATTGAGTTTAGCTGTGAATCAAATAATTGAATGATTTTAACGCGAATTGAAACGACGATTGCCTTAAAAATGGATGAAATTATATGAGTGTTTGAATACAACAACAAAAAAATGTTTTTGAACTTAAGTTTATATATATTTTTGTGATTTAATAATTTATTTAATTCTTTACTGATTTAGTGATATATATGTGAAATAATGTCAGTATTTTGTAAATTCCAACACATATTTGTGATATTGAATTGCGTCCAATGGGTTGTGATCTCGCAGTCGACACACGACTCGATAGCTGTGTCGGAGTCGGACTCACTTCAGACCAAACCTCTCATTGCGTGGAATAATACGACTAATTATACAAATTTTGATACAATTAAGACTACAAATGCATTGACACAAACCATATCGAAAAGTACGATCATTCCGACCCCTCGAACCATATATTTAAGTTCGACTCCATTACCACCGATGACTGCGGCGCCCAACGCCTGCCATTCCGACAACGACTGTCCCGTCCACTCTCACTGCAACCCACACTCAGAATGTGTTTGCAATCAACTCTTTTCAGGTATTTGGCGTCGATTCTAATGCTGTCAATCGGTTCTAGACTGTAGTCTTTGTTTGACAGGAGTTCCTCCGCATTGCCAACCAATCAGTGCTTGTCATTCGAATCCATGTCTGAACGGCATTTGCCGACCAGTGACTGCCGTCCAAAACGAGAGCCGCGGCTATAGCTGCGAGTGTTCGCACGGATTCACTGGAATTAATTGCGAGACAATCGAGACTCGATGTCATGAGAACAGCGATTGTCTGAATGGCGGACAATGTCATCGCGAGCTCTGCATTTGTGCCAATGGTATGCTATCACTACTACGGGCTAACCATCAATATTGGTTTAACATGAATCAATTGTATGCGTTAAGGATTTGAGGGCCGATTCTGTGATTCGCGACAATCTGTTTGCGATTCTCGGAACCCGTGCCTCAACGGCGGCACTTGTCTCTCGAACGACACTAATGGCAACTATTCCTGTATTTGTGCCGAAGGTTTTGAAGGTATTTAACAACGAATTGACTTATTTTTAGTAATGGAACGGAAATAGAGTTTTAATGAAATGAAATGTCGATTCAGGCCCGACGTGTGCTGTAGACATAAACGACTGCCTGCCGTCGAACCCCTGTGCGAATGGGGGCTCGTGCCACGACCTGCCCAACAACTTCACCTGCATCTGCACTTCGCAGTATACGGGCCTCACTTGCGACCAACTATACAATGCATGTGAAAGCAGTCCCTGCGTTAACAACGGCACCTGTACTACAGAATCTCCGTCACCGCTATATGCCTGCACTTGTCCGCCAGGTTTTGCCGGTCAGTCCGAAACGCATTTGATTTAAATTAGTTTTTAATTTTGTTTTTTAAATAGGAATGAATTGCGAGACAAATACGGATGAGTGCGCACAAGTAGTTTGTCAGATCGGGCACATCTGTATCGACAAAATTAATAATTATGAGTGCGTGTGTCCAGAGGGTTGGGAAGGTATGGTATTGAAGGGTTTTGTAGAGATTTATGAATAATAATTAAAATGTGTTGGGCGTGAAGGTGACAACTGTGAGCGGAACATAGATCATTGTGCGAGCGACCCATGCCAGCACTCGGGCACCTGTCTCTCCAACTCAAAGACCTATTCGTGTATTTGCGAAAACGGCTATTCGGGTCGCAATTGCGAGACTGAAATCGACGAATGCGCGTCCAATCCATGCGTTAACGGCATTTGTCACAACCTCGTCGGCGCCTTCCAGTGCTACTGCACTCCTGGCTATACGGGTATGGCTTCAGTTTATTCTCGTACATTATAGAATTAAGAGTTTACATGTGCGATGTTTAAATAGCTACAGTATAGAAAATAATGTAAACTTACAAAATTAAACTTTGCAATTGTTTGGTGGTGTTTGCGACTGCAGGCGACCGGTGCCACATAGACATCGACGAGTGCCTGAGCCAGCCGTGCAAGAACGGGGGCACCTGCAGCAACAAAGTCGCAAAGTTTACATGTGACTGTCCTGTTGGCTACAGCGGCGACCAGTGCCAGGTTTGTTACCTTATAGTTATGACGAGTGCTAATTGATCAACGAGCGCATGATATTAAGTTTAGTATAATGCAGTCTGCATATGCATCATCATGTATAAATTTCTTGTGTGCAGGTTAATGGCCTTTAGAAACAATTAGCCATTTGATAGGGCATTGAATGACTTTTCGAAATAGTTTATATAAATGAAGGATGAATTAGAGAAATTAGAAAATAAAGCAACATTTTTATCAAGATATAATATATTTAAGCAAGGAAAAATTACAGTACCGTAGAACAGGAATAATTTTGTGCATAAGCAACTTGAACTGCTTGCAAATTTGAGCATGTCTCATTTGATAAACTCAACTCAAATTTGAAATATCACTAAATTAATGAGTGATTGAACTAAACGTGAGCTCAGGTGGACGTCGACGAGTGCGCGTCGAACCCGTGTCAGAACAACGGCGTCTGCCACGACTCGATTGGCAAGTTTGAGTGCGAGTGCCCGAGCGGCTACCGGGGCGAGTTCTGCCACGAGGACATCGACGAGTGCCAACCCACGCAGTCGGAGCCCGTTTGCAAGAACGGCGGCACCTGTCATAATCTGATCGCTCGGTTCCAATGCCAGTGTCCGGTTGGCTACGACGGCCAGCAATGCGAACATGAGATCAACGAATGCAATTCGAGCCCATGCATGAACCACGGCACCTGCATCGACCAAATTGGCTCGTACCACTGCCATTGCCCGGACGGGTTTACCGGCACCCGATGCGAGACCGACATCGACGACTGCGCGCAGTTTCCCTGCCTTAACGGCGGCCAATGCGTCGATTTGGTCGACAACTTCCAATGCAATTGCGAGCACACGGGCTATGAGGGCAGGCATTGCGATATCAATATAAACGACTGTTTGAGCGACCCGTGCAGTAGAGGCGCGAAGATGTGCGAAGACTTGGTTCTCAACTATACCTGTCATTGCTTTAAAGGTTAGGATAAAACTCATGTTTTGTTTGCTTTAGTTTGTAGTGTTATCTACAATTTGTTTGATTATAATATTTATTAACATGCTTAAATTTTATAAATATGGATTTGATAGAATCAATAGTAAATTTTGACATTTAAAGAAAAATTTAAACACAATTAGAGTGTAAATTACGCATAAATTTACAATTACACTAATTTACATGATTTGTGCAATACCTGCGAAGTGAAAGAATATATAATCAACAGTAAAAAGTGAATGTTAAAAGTAGATAATAAATTGAGTAATTTTATGCATTTTAAGCTAACACAAGTTAAAGTTTAATAATTAGCAGTGTAATTCTGGAAGAAGTACCGGGTAACTTAGTAAAATTAATAAGACGAGTATCTGTAATGAGTTGTCTGAAGCAAAGGAGGGCAATCTAACCGCCAATACACCTACTACTCCCGTAGGCTTTACTGGTCGCCATTGCGAGATCGACATCGACGAGTGCAGTAGCTCCCCGTGCAGTAATGGCGGCACTTGTTTCGAGAAATCGCACCAACATCTCATCGACAAGTTTTCCGAGAGCCTGATCCGGGACCAGTACTTTAACTTCTCCCAAATCGCTGGATACCTGTGCCAATGCCCCTCAGGCTTCGAAGGTATGCTTCGCTTACATACTGTCGGTGTACTGCAAGTCTAACCAATGTTCCGCTCTATTCGGCAAATCGATTGATGGCTGCGAAGGCGTCAACTGTGAGGTCAACATCAATGACTGCGAACACCACTACTGTATGAACAACGGCACCTGTATTGACGAAATCAATTCCTATTCCTGCCGGTGCATCAATGGATTCGCCGGTATTTCGATCAACCACTCAGAGAGCAAAATGGCAACAAACATCTAGATGTTCGATTTTGGGCCAAACAACATACAGTTGCATTAGTTGAGTAGCATGCACTTTTTAGAACAGTGTCATTTCATTTGGAATGACTAAAAAGAAGATGCTACTCAACTAATGCAACTGTATTTTTTTGGCACAAAATAGAACACCTAGATGTTTTTTTGCTATAAACTGTTTTCTCTGACGTTTTCAACAATTTACTTGAAATTTAACCGAAAATGCAATTTCAGGCAAAATATGTCAGTATATGACAGACCCGTGTGTTCTGAAGCCGTGCGAAAACGGAGCCACTTGTGAGTGATTGCAGACATTGCCTCTAATTAGGAATGACTTAAACTTAAATGACTTGCTATTTCAGGCCTGAAAATCACAAACGAGACCTATCAGTGCAACTGTCCACTTGGCTTCACAGGAGACAAGTGCCACAAACCGCGCACCTGTAGCTCCGAGTGTCATAAGGACTTTTCGCATTGTGTCAACGAAGAGATCTGCGCCTGTCTTCCCAATCATCACTCGAACCAAGCCTTTTGCGACATGATTCGGGAGTGCATGCCCGGCCTCTGCCTCAACGACGGCACATGTATTATGAATGACAATCACGATGGCTACTACTGCCAGTGCACCGAAGAGTACACGGGACTAATTTGCGACGAAAAGGTATTCTAGTAATGGCAGTGTAATTGTGCGCTTAGAACCAGATATTCACCCATTATATGCTTATTCGGTAGACTTCTTCGCCGATGAGTTTCATCTTCTATCTGATTATAACGATTGGATGTCTTCTAATAATGGCATTACTGGTGGTGTCGCTCATATTCGTGCGGTCCGTCAAACACGCCAGAGCTACTAGAGGTACGTACTCTCCGTCCACTCAAGAAATGTTTGGCAACTCTGCCTCTGAAATACTGAAACCTCCGCCCGAAGAGCGCCTCATCTGAAGCGCCAACACTTCCGATCCATTTAACCGATTTTAGCTATTTTTGTGGAAAAGTATTATTTTATTTTCATATTTATATTTATTTTCTACTACTGATCACTAACTGAGCAATAATTCATTTTTACTCATTATTTATATTAATAAATCAATTATTCAATAAAACATTTATACACTTAATCGGACTCTTCGGACAGTTTGTCAGTTCATTCGGCTTTCGAGTCGTTTCTTAGTTTTCATTTAAATGATTTTATTTATGGAAACAATGTTTTAGTGAAAATGTTTGAAAATAATAAATAGAAAGAGTCTAAGCGTCGGAATTGTCGAAGTGTAGGCGTTTGGCCATTGGCGCCAATTTGTCCGAAGCGTTGCGTTTAGTACCCGTGCGCTGCTTATAGATGTCTGCGTCGAATTCGGAGGCGTTTTGTTGCGGTCGCGGCAGTTGCGACGGAGGTGTCGGCGCCGGGTTGTTGCTGAAGTACGGCGTTTGCAATGCCTGCCAACACGTGCACCGCTTCAGAGGATTCAATGCCAGCATTTGGGACAACAAATCGATTAAATCGTCTTTAACTGCAGTGAAGATCTCTTTGAGTGGAGTTCCCGACTGATACTTGAAGGCCACGTAATCGGGAAGGGATTCGACGCCCTATACAACTCAAATATAAGTGATGCAAATCGGAAATGTATGGGTATAGCACTGGTGCCTACCGGCCAGGTAGTCTCGTTGGGAGTGCCCAAAGCCATCATAATTTTGGACAACTGATCCAAGTCTGTCATTCCCGGAAGAAACGGCGTTCTAAGCAGAAGCTCAGCTAATATACAGCCGACGGCCCATATGTCAACTCCCGTGCCATACATTCGGGAACCAAAGAGCAGTTCGGGAGCCCTATACCATCGAGTGACCACCTGATGGGTGTTCACTCTGTTCGGAGACCCGAAAGCCTTGGCTAACCCGAAGTCTCCGATTTTCAAAACTCCATTTCCGCCAATAAGTAAATTATTTGGTTTCAAGTCCTTCGGAGTGAAGAGAATTCGATTAATGCTTTCGTTTAGACATCGAATTGCAAACGCAGTCACCGCAGGTCGGGCTGTGCGACAGCACCTGCAGCTCAGATCAGGTCCTTATTTGAGGTAAGCCTTACTCTATGCAAAATCCAATTCAAGTGCAAGTACTCCAGTCCTTGGAATGTCATCAATATGTATGACTTGATGTGGGCCGGAGTGAGCACTAGATTCGTGTCTTTGATGATCACTTCGAGATCTGTTTCCATGAAATCAAAAACCAGCGAAACGTTCGATCGGTGGCCGAACACATCCAACAACTGGTCGCCGGTATTGCAAACAATCAGTCATTTGTCAGACAACTCAACACATGTGACAACTCTTACGCCAATTATGTTGTCGTGAGATAACTCCTGCAACAGCTTTATCTCTCGCAATGCCGTCCTATTAATGCCATCCTTGGCCTCAGCTCTTGTGCCCAATTTGATCTATCGAAACAAGACATCACCCGATCGTATGCCGTCTCTACTCTGCACTAAGTCTGCACTGAGTCGGTCGACAAACCTTTTTCACTGCAACGATATCATCGGTTTCCGTATCCCTGGCCTTGTATACAGTGGCGAACTATGTAGAAGATGGTCAGTCATGTTGGCGCACATCAACTCATGCCATACCTGTCCCTCTCCTAAGAACTCGATTTTCTCATATCTTTTCTGCTTTTTGTTGTCATTTTGAGAAAACATCGTTTCATTTGATTTACGTTTAATTCAATTCAAATTACAAATCAATTTACTATAGAATCGAAAGCAAATGTTCGCCGATTAGTGGTTATAGCGTAGCGTCGGCTCTCTGTTCGGCAATGCGTTCACTGTTTCTGTTTTGTGCGCTAATCAGCTGTAAGTTTAACACAACTTTTAATACACTTCTCTATTATTAATATACGATTAGTTATTATTTCTATTGGATGTGACGTTCATTTCTAAATAAATGTATCAAGCTTAAATATGTATTTAAAAAATGAAAACATTTAAGATGCAATTAAATATAATTTAAGTGTAACAGTAATCTAAATATTAATATTTAATTTGAGCAAGTTGGACGTATTTGTTAGTATAATAGACTCTACTGTTTACAGTATATACTGTATCAGTTTGCATAAAATCAATATTATTCTAATTTATTCTCTATTTTTGCATGATAACTTGACTGTACTGTAAATTTAAATATTATTCACAAATACTGTTTTGTTAAGATATGAGAATAGATGCGCAAATGGTATGCTTTAAATATAATAATAATAATAGGATTTTGTGATATTTATGTATAAAAGGGTTTGAACTATAGGCCAAATAAAAGTAACGCTATATAAGTGTGGAAGTGATGAAAGCTGTGAGAGTGAGAGATATGTCTGTTTTGGTAAACAAGTGATTCTGTCTTTCAATGCATTTAAAGCAAAAATATTTGTTTTAATTAATTAAAACAATTAATCGATTAAATCGAAAACAATTTATTTAATCGATTGGCGTTTGATTTGCTTGTGTTTGAAGCGATTGAACGACAATTAGCTAACTATGAGTGCAATGATTAGATGCGTGACTGATGTCAATCGGTGGTAATGAGTGGTAATGAGTAGTATTGAGTGATAATGAGTGGCGAAGAGTATTGTCCTGATGTGCGAATCACTTGAATAGAACCGCAATTCTTGTGCTAATTGTAATGTAATGTCTATTGAAATCAAATCAGATCTGATATTATGGCGAATGAATTCAACAAAATTAATGTCAACTCCTATTCGACCTCCGATGAGATCGACGACACTTTGATTGAGAAGCTGTTCCCGAAATGTCGGCCCAAGACTAAGAGCCAGGAATGCAATGACATTAACCAGAATTATAGTAATAACAGTAGAGATAAACAGATTCTAATAGATCTCGACTTCATTAACGACAATACGTCCAACACTATGAGTGACTCGAAAGACGCCAAAGAGAGGGATCGGGAGAGAGAGCGCAGGGATTGCTTCCAAAGCGACCACTCGAGCAACCATTGCGTGAAAAGCAATTTGTCGAACATTGGCTTTAAATTGGATCAGCTCTTGCTCTCACCCGAAGACGAGTACAAACCACTTAATCATAACTTTATCAACAAACCAATGCTTGACTGCAGTGAAGACATCGATTCCGAAGAAGCGAATAATGATAAGGAGTTGTCTTTACGCGAAAGCCGTATAGAGATCGCCGGCGGGAGAGAGATCTTCAGCGCTTCGAAACATAAGTTTAACAAAAAGAGACTTTTGTCTCATAATTATGGCAATTGTGACGAAAAGGTTTCGCAAAATATTCATAAATCCAAACGAAATAATACGACACAAACCCAAACCCAAACTCAAACTCAATCCCTAAACCAAACCCAATCCCTAACCCAAACCCAATCCCTAACCCAAACCGTTTGTATAAACAATCAAATCAATCGAAACACTCAAATGAATGACATATCAGAGGAATTGGATTTGAAGGCTAACCCATCGGTCACTCAAGTACTTCATTCCCCGATTAGTGATCTCATGACTGACTTAAGCAAAAGCGTCGATAAACACAAACTCTCGTCGGGTATAGTCGTCTACGAAGACTTTGGGTCTAAACCCGACTCTGAGATTATTTACGACGATATCGAAGAGATTGACAAAAGAGAACTGCAGTTATCGGTTAAACCGATTGCCACTGAAATGGATGAGTCGCTCAAAACGGACTGCAATTTAAGTAATTGTGTTCTCGAGTCGTCTCTCAATAGCGAGTCTATCGATAAGAGTGAAGAAGAAGTCAATAGTTATGACAATTCGAATGAATGCGAAGAACAGACTTTTATCGGAACTGAAAACAAAGGATTCGCTCGTATTATAGGAACGGTTCCCATCGCTCAATACGATGGGTCTCCGCGAAGATATGGACCTAAGCCTCCGGGTTATCCGCAACGAGTGATTAACAACGAAGACCTGTCGGTAGGTCTGGCCAACTCGAGCACTGAATCGAAAGGATTGGTTGACATCTCGTGCGACGAATTGGTTAAATCGATTCTTAGTATTCCTTTGCCATACGAAGACTCGCCGACCAATAGCTCTACGAACGTGTCTAACGGCTCTAACGGGTCGAATGGCTCAAAGTCGCACTCGTCTGGCATACAAAGCGCACCCATTAGTGAACTCGAGTCCGAGAAGAATGACGTTCTTATAGGAACGACCGCTGATATGAATGTTTACCAGTTTTCAGACTTAGACTACAAGCTCTACCGAATGGACCGATTGGATGGCGTTGGCAACTCATATGTAGGCAAACGGTTAGCCACTCTTTCATCAGCCAATTCCGAAGAGGACAGGTCCGGAGCCGCCAGTCCTTCGAAAAGCCTTAACAATGACTCGAACTCTCTGTTAGCGCATGAAAACGAATTGATTCTATTGCACGAACGGGTCAGACAACACATCCTCAATGAGATTGTTTCAGTCGACAGGTCGTCGGTCAGCACCTGTGCCGGCACCGAACCTGAGCCACAGTGCGGCGATAGAGCAGAAGAAAGTCACCGAAACTTTACTCTTTCGCCCGATATTACCGATTGTGACTCAAATGAAATTGAAAGTGAAATCTCATTAGAGGGCAGTTTGCTTTCCAACAGCAAAATTGTTGCGATGCCTGTCCTCGAAGACGGACTCTCGAGTGGTGTCCCGTCAAGTGATAACGAACTCGAAGACGAGACGAACTCTGACTCTCCGATTGCGGTCTCGTTTGCGAAGAAACGCCTTTGCGATCGACTCGAAGAGGAACTCGTGTCCAAACTTAAGGCTAAACTTAAGCGAAACGACAACTTAATGGAACACCAGATCGGATATAGTCTTCACTCACCTGATCCGTTAAACAAGAACTTTACTCATTCTCTCAACCATATCGACTCTTATAGTTAGTTTATATTATGCTATGTGTGCGATAGTAGTATTCAATCTAATTATTCGTTTTAATTATGTTTTTATAGAAAACGATTCCAACGAACGCCAGAATATTGGCAACAAATCTGACATTAAATCAGCGATCGATGAGTTGAGCAATAATTCGATTTGTCGTCAAAATAAAGACTCGACTGAAGGCTTGAACTCAGACCCCAACCAATCGTATGAATCGATTTGGGTTCCGAGGTTTGCATTGATATGTTTTCGGTTGAAGTGATTTAATTGCGAAACTGTTTTCTAGAAATAACGAATCGAATGGCAATAAGTCAGTCAATGCTAATAGCGATGACTCAACCGTTTGTAATGCAAACGCTGTGTCGCGACATCACGACGAGGGTTAGTGTGGATATGATTAGTGATTTGGATTAGCATTTGATTACTGATTTGAGTATTGATCGTTCGTAGAGTGCGATACAGACCAGGAGACCGACCGACTGTTAGGCGCCCAACGCTCTGACGATCGCGGCTTCTTCGACGAGAAGGTCAGTTCATTTCAATTGTTTGATCCGATTTGTAATCTTTTTCCAAACAGAGCTCTAAATTTTGCATAAAATGGTGAATTGTTTATATATTTTGCGCATTTTTATTGATTATAGAATTAATGCTAATTTAATTCATTTAAAACTAGATATCATTGTTTGAAATTTGTGACAAAAACTTTTATAAGTTTTATAACACTTTTTTATTTGAATGTCTAATTAAATGCGTTTTTATTGGAATTAAACTTTTAGTCGATTTAATGCCTGTTTTTAGGAACGAATTAACTTTAAACTGAGTTCTATGTCATCGCTATTTAAATTGAATTCAAGAAACAAAGATTACATTAGAATCGATGAAAAGGTATTATTTATCCGAACAATGCATAACCAGTCGATTCGTTATAATACCATTCGCTTTATTAAAACTAATACATTGACTAATATTTGCCGTCTTTTAGTTAACTAATTGAACGACAATTAAAGATAATTTACTACTCACTCGAATGCAATGCAATGCTAAGACAAACAACACTTAAATTTTGCTAACTATTAATAAACGAATTAAACGAATTACTAAATAATTTTTGGTTATATTAATGCATTTTAATATATATTCATTTGGAAAGAACGCACTCTTGCTTTGAGTTTAGATTGAAATTTGCTTTGAATTTCCAATTGCTTTCTATGAACACATGCTTTGCATCACTAGTTCACTAGATTTGCAGTTATTCTCCAATGATTTTCTCACAAAAGTCACTAGAATTGCATTTCTAATACAATGTCTAAACGTTTAGAACAACGCGAGTAAAAGATCGAACGCCACTCGAGAGGGTGAGTCTCTCCTAGTTGTCGATTCGCAACATTCTGTTCACTCTTTTCTCATTTCTAATCTTTTCCTAATTAATGCTTTCAATGATTTCACTTCAAACTAATTTGTGAGTAAAAGAGTTTTATGTCAATCGCTTTGTTGACTCGAGTTTCTCTCATTATAGTTGTCATTCACGACCCATCAGTTCTCATCGAAGGCGTACTATTCCGCGCCCGATATCTGGGCTCAACTCAGTTGGTATGCGAGGGTCAGCCTACGAAAGCAACCCGAATGATGCAGGCAGAGGAGGCCGTTTCCAGAATTAAGGTGCTCTAAGCTCTTTACTTTTATCATTTCAACAATATCAAAATTTCATCTAGCCACACATTGAATGTTTTTAGTTTTGATAATTCTTTTTGTGAGGGAACGGGAATGTGTAGTCTTAATAAAAGTATCTTTCATAAGTTACTTCCGATATACATACATATAATAAAACTGTAAAATAGCTTGTTACTTTATAAATTATAAATTTTAACTTTCTCATTCTATATTTGCTATCCTTTAAGACTTTGGTAAGTAATTTGAGTTATATATTAGACAATTAATTGATTCAAAAATATTTATTTAAATAAAAAATTTGTTGCTATTAAGGCACCGGAAGGGGAGACACAGCCGAGCACTGACGTCGACCTTTTCATCTCAACTGAAAAGATTATGGTTTTGAATACAGATCTAAAGGTTTGCTTTAAATAGATTGTCACTTAACCTAAGATAACGTAGAACTGTGCGGCACCCGTAGGAAATTATGATGGACCACTCGCTGCGCACCATTTCATACATTGCAGACATTGGAGACCTGCTGGTGCTGATGGCCAGGCGTCGCATTCTAAGCAATATGGACGAGACAACTGAGTCGAGTATCAAAAGAATTCCAAAAATGATTTGTCATGTGTTTGAGTCAGAAGAGGCCCAATTCATCGCACAGTCGATTGGCCAGGCATTCCAGGTCGCATACATGGAGTTCCTCAAAGCCAATGGCATCGAAGACAGTAGTTTTGTTAAAGAAATGGATTATCAGGAAGTGCTGAACTCACAGGAGATCTTCGGCAATGAGTTGGAAATGTTTGCCAAAAAAGAGAAACAAAAAGAAGTAAATTATTAGCAATTGATTGGCACTTAATATCGCTATTGCTTTCATTCAATCGATTCGCTAATGATTTGCTCTTTAGGTCATAGTTCCCAAACAAAAGGGAGAGATCTTAGGAATGGTTATCGTAGAGTCCGGTTGGGGTTCAATGTTGCCGACGGTTGTGATCGCCAATATGGCCCAACAGGGGCCGAGTGCCCGCTGTGGCCAACTCAACATTGGCGACCAGATTATCGCCATCAATGGCGTCAGTCTCGTAGGCCTTCCGCTATCAACTTGTCAGACCTATATTAAGGTATAAGTCATTCAATTCTTCGATCGATTTTAATACCTCTACCGGTGTTATGACGAGGCATACCGGATATGAATTCACTCTCCACCCATCCACTCCACCCCACCCCACCCACTCCTTCTGGTCTTAAATTATAATGTGTCTCTTTATGCGCTTAATTGATACAGTATATAGATAAATAGGAATTATGGCAGAGGTATCAAGTTCATATCGGGTAGTCTTGTTTCAAATGTTATTATACTCTTTCAGAACACAAAAACTCAAACAGTAGTCAAGTTTACAGTCGTTCCGTGTCCTCCAGTAGTCGAAGTCAAGATCAAACGGCCCGATACTAAATATCAACTTGGGTTTAGTGTTCAGAACGGAGTCGTAAGTCGATTAATATTGTCAAGATATATTTGTCAAGTTTTCATTCACTGAAAAACAAATTAGCCTGTATGATCTAAAAGGTACTTTTTTCATAGCCATGAAGCAAAAATAGACTATAGCTATGAAAATAGTACCCATTTTGCATGTTTGTATCAGATTTACACATTTGAGTTTTTTCAGTGTTGATTTAAACTATGTTTAATGTTTAAATGTGTGAATAATGCGGAAACGGTTGCACAGATTTGCAGTTTACTGCGCGGAGGCATTGCCGAGAGGGGAGGCGTTAGAGTTGGCCATCGAATCATCGAAATTAATGGGCAAAGTGTTCGAAACAATTAATTGCTTAACTATTTTGCTGTTATGAACATGGTGAAGTTGAACTAATATGATCTAATTGCTGTGCAGGTGGTAGCTGTGCCGCACGACCGCATCGTTAACCTGTTGGCCACTTCGGTCGGAGAGGTTAGTCAAGTGCCGAACTAAGGGCATGTGTAAGGGCCGGGAGTGGTAGCTATAACGCGATTACTTTGAATGTTACAGATATTGATGAAAACAATGCCGACGTCTATGTTCAGGCTATTGACGGGACAGGAAATGCCTACTTATATGTGATTTGTTTATACCGACGAACGACACGAATCGTTGAATATCTCGAAATGATTTAGTTTTGTCTTCATTTGGTTTACACTTAACCCAAAATTTGTGCCTTTTTTGGTAACGATTGCAGTGTTTTGCGTACTATTGCTTCAATGGCTTTAAATCTATTAATTATATTCAAAATTATGATAATATTTGTAATTTCTATCCGTTTTCTAATCTATCGGTAATACTAAACCCAAATATCAATTAAATTGGAGTCAAATTGTAGTCAAATGAAAGCTAAGCTCTGATGACTCGATTCGATGTAATGATTCCGAAACCAAAGACAGCTTCCATTGTGTCTAAACATTACTATTAATTACTATTAACTTATTATTGATAATTGAATTCATGTTTAAACTTATGTTCGATTCGACTTCAGTTTCAATTTAGTCAAACAAACGAGTCTTTAGTCCGAATGCAAAGCCTTTCAAGTTTTGTGCAATTCTTTGTCTTTCGATTGTAAGTGCATTGGTTTGACATAAACCCAATTTCAAACCCAACCCAAACCCAAACCCAAACCCAAATTCAAACTTAAATTTATAAATGTTTTGATTATTTATTAATTATAATTGATATCAAATTTTAAAATGAAATCCAAATATGTATTGATTTTATCTAATTTTTATAATTAGTAATAAATTTAATTAACAAAGATATAAATTGTATTCATATATTATAATTATTTAAAATTTTTGCAAGAGCAAGAACTTAAAAATAATCTTTATAAATTTTTATATTTTTATTGAAGTTAATGTTCAGTGTTTCCCTTTTGGTGACATTGAAATCATAATTATTAATTACCAATATTAAACTATAACGCTCTTTTTAAGTCGTATAAATAATACGCTTTATTATAACTTTGGATCGGATTTAATATTCCTCCCTAGATTTGAGAAAAATCTCTGAAAAATTTACTCAAAAACTTTTATGTTATAAATATAAAAATTAAATTAACCCTGAATGTATTTTTAATATAAATATATGAATTTAAACCTGCACTTTATTCATAACTATATTTTTGAAAATTCTAAATCTAATGTAAACATTAGTAGTAGTATATGAATATTATTGGATAAAATAGTTATTTATACGCACTAATTTTAAATTTAAGTCAATAATATCCGGTCCAAAATTATAACCTGAGTTGAATTGTACTGAAATATTAAATACTATTTACTCGTATTATTTGTAAAATAAGCAAAACATTTTGTCTTGATAATAGTGGGCCGGGCCCCGGAGCCACTAAAGGGAATGACTGTTAATGTTCTAAGCACTGACTCGTAGCAATAAGGAGACGTGTAATGGAATTTCGTGTTTAATTCGATATCGAGTGAGGAAATTGTCGGTATATTCGGGCAATTGTGAAGTCCGTAGAATGACTTAGAGTTGAACCAAAATTGATCTTTAGGCGTATTAATCTTGATCTTTAAATTGATCTTTTTAAAACTTTAATTTAATAGAACGTTACGCAAAAAATTTATTAGAATTGCTTAAATGACTTAAAAATTTTTCCACTTCGGGGGGAAATCGAGGAAATGGTACAAATGATGTATGCTATTCAGAATACTAGTTGGAAAAATAGAAATCCGACTCTTCCAGTATCCACCACTATATAACATTTAATCCAATGTCGTCCTCACGTTTCGTTTGACCCAATCGGGGCCAGACTTTAGTTTCGGGTCACTCTGTAGTTGGCTGACCAAAACTCGGGTCAGTGCCAAAAAATGTCCGCTCGATCGGGAAATTCTGATACCAATCCATAATACGTTCAATTCTAAAGTTGAGTTGATCTCATTGACTGCTTTTATGATCAAAATTCTCCCTATTTAAGCATGCCGCATTGTTATTATGCGAAAATCTAGGCAAGCAAAATATGATAATTTCTTCCAATTAAAAATTTTGAGTACTGGGTAAATTTTAAACTAACAATTCAATTCTAATGAATTTTTTGCATATTGTTCTAGTAAATTGAAGTTTTAAAAATGCAAAAATCTTGGTTTTTGCCCAACTCTAAACATGCCAATCTACAGACTTTTCAATTGTCCTAATATTATCTTTATGTATTTGATAATTTTTAATTATATTATAGTTTTAAAGTATATGTATTTGTAAGTCAACGGATGTAGTTTTAAAAATTAACTTTAATTTGAAGTACATAATTGTACATTATATTTAAATCGATATAATTTAATCTATTCTTATCACTTCATCAAATAACCATGGCACAATTGATTTCAATTTTGTAGCAAAAGATGAGAAAATGTCGATTGAATAGAATTGTTGACACAAAACAGTTTATGAGGTGTAGTATAGGAGCAGTGAATCACTGATTACTGCAATGTATTTACGTTTGATTGAACTCATTTAGTTAGTTATGTTCCTTCAGTCAAACACTTGATGTGTGTCACCCGGGGAGGGACGGCAGAGGCAGAGAGAACAGTGTGATAACAGATAGAGAGTTGCTTTGAATAGAGGAATGGGAGAGACGGGAGGATGAGAGGGAGGAGAGGGACGAGAGGTGAGAGAGTGGTTGTTGTAACAGGTCTTTGTAGAGTTAACTCGTCGCGAATCGTGCCTTCGGAGTGCAAATTGTCAAACAAGTGTACATTTATTAAGTTGCGATCAAATAATCACGTTTCATTTAATCCAATTGATTAGAGGCTGAGTTCACACAAAAATATACAATAAATTAGTTTCGCTCTAATGTGACTTCGCTTCTAATGTGGGCTTTGCTTTCAATACCTTTAATTGATTGAAAGCATTCACTCTCTCCACTCGCTCTCTCCACTCGCTCTCTCCACTCGCTCTCTCCACTCGCTCTCTCCACTCGCTCTCTCCACTCGCTCTCTCCACTC